>CAUYRH010070705.1:0-24543 GCA_963574655.1 Perodicticus potto | reverse complement strand
CCAAAAAAAATGTCTGGGCGTTGTGGCTGGCTCCTGTAGTCTCAGCTACTTGGGAGGCGGAGGCAGGAGACTCGCTTGAGCCCAGGAATTGGAGGTTGCTGTGAGCTGTGATGCCATGGCACTCTATCCAGGGTGACAGCTTGAGGCTCTGTCTCAAAAAAAAAAAAAAATGTTATATAAATAATTTTTCTTCTTTATTCAGCCTGGCTTTCTACATTATCTAGTTGGTATGTTAATGCCTGAGGTTTAATTTTTTTTTAAAAAAACCATAACTTTTTTAATGGTTAACTTTTTCATGTTTCTGTTTTTTTGGAGGTAATTTTGGACTTAGTGAAAAGTTGCAAATATAATTACAGAGTATTCCCTTATACCCTTCTCTCAGCATCCTCTGTGTCATCGTCTTATTTAACCATTTATTTAATAACATATAACATTTAATAATACCAAGAAATAAACATTGGTGCAATGCTGTTAATTAAAATATAGAACTTTTTTGGATTTCACCAGTTTTTCCACTTATGTCTTTTTTCTGTTCCAGAATCCAGTCCAGGATCATGTAATGTGTTATTGTCATGTCTCTGTATTTTCCTCCAATCTCTGACAGTTCCTGAGTCTTGTCTTTTTTTTTTCTTTTTATCTCTTTTTCTTTTAAAGTTTTCAGATCTTTTCTGACAATTTTTTTCTTTCGTGATTATAATACTTTATTTTATAGATGATCCCTTGGTTTGGGTTTTCATCTGGTGTTTTCTCTTGATTAGACTGAAGTAGTATTATTGGGGACACTGCCGAGGTAGCCTTTTTTGCTGTATCCTATGGAGGGTATCTGATGTTGGTATTACTGGGGATGTAACCTTGATCATTTGGTTAAGGTATTTTTTGCCAGGATTCTCCACTGAAACTTACTATTTTCTTCTTTGTAGTTACTAAATATTTGGGAGGAGAGACTTTGAGACTGTGCAGATACTGTGTCTGCTTAAATTCTGGGTTCACTCACTTTAGCATCTATCAGTAGATCTTGCCTACAGCAGTTACCGTGGTGTTCTCATTGTGATTTTTTATTTTTCCCATTCCTTCTATGTTTATTAATTGGAATTCTTCTATATGGAAGAGTTGTTACTTCTTGCCCATGTTTTTTACTTACTCATTAAGGTAATTATGTCAGTATGGGTGCGTGGTTATTTATTTTATTCTGTGGGTTATAATCCAATTGTACACTTGTTTGTTTTGTTGTGCAATTCATTCTAATCTTTTCTGTCTGAGTTTTGAGTAAATATGTTTGTCAAGATGAAGACAAACCTATTATGGTCTGAGATACTTGGTGACTGTTCTGTTTTACGTAACCTGTAGTAGAATAGTAAGCAATGTAACTAAGACTTTCCTCTTTCATTTTTTGAATCAGAATTTGCTACTTACTGTGTGGTATCTTTTTCTGTTGCAATAGCCTAGTGAATTGCTCAATTCAGCATACTTGATTGGATAATATAAATTGTGACATACATTGCTTATGAAGTGAATTTAGGTTCTATTTGTTAAATGATAAAATTTAGATTTTTTTATACAACTTAAAAAGTCCCTATGCTGCAAGTATCAATTATTGTTACAAGTTATTTCACTTTATACTTGTTTACAGGAAAAGAAGAAATATGAAACCCTGCAGAGGGAAGAGTTTGAAATTTCCCTTCCAAAAACCTCCAGAGAGCAGGAAATCCCTTCTCCAGCCTGTGAATTCAAAGGAGACCATTTGAAGGTGTTAACTGATTCCCAGCTCCAGAATAATGCCAGTGGACAAAATGAAAGTGAAATGTTTGATATACCACTTGCCTCCTTAACTGTAAGCAATGAAGGGTCACTAATGTGTAACCCAGAGCCCCTGAAGGAAGGGGGAGAAGTTGGAACCTGTATGGAGGACAGTGTAGTCATGGCCAACGTTGACCCTGGAGGCAGTGTTGGAACTGCAGTTGAAACCCTGAAGAACTTTACAGAGGTGGAAGAAAATAAATTGGTACAATGTGGACCTCCAGAAAGCACACTCCAACATAGTTTTTCACATACTCAGCATGAAATGGAAAACTTACAAGTTAGAGAACTTCAGGATGGGAAAGAAGACAAACAAACCTTAGGTGGTTCTTCAGAGGTGCTACAAAGTGTTGGCTTGCAGGGTTCTTGTGAAGCCAAACCTGTTTCTAAGCCACCGAGAGTGAAGAAACTCTATCCACAGTTGCCAGCTGAAATTGCTGGAGAAGTACCAGCTTTGGTGGCAGTGAAACCGTTGCTTCGCAGTGAGCGGCTCTATCCAGAACTCCCGTCTCAGCCAGAACTAGTACCATTTACTAAAGAGCAGCTAAAAATCTTGGAGCCTGGCTCATGGCTAGAAAATGTTGAGTCATATTTGGAAGAATTTGACAGCTTGGCTCATCAGGACAGGCATGAATTTTATGAGTTGCTTTTGAATTACTCACGATGTAGGAAGCAACTGCTGCTGGCTGAGGCCGAGCTACTTACTTTGACGTCTGATTGCCAAAATGCTAAAAGTCGGCTATGGCACTTTAAGGAGGAACAAATGCTTATACAGGTATTTTGATCAGGAGCTTGGGGAAATTTGTGGTGGTGCTGTCCAGGTCCAGAGGCTTCTTCCTGTGCACTCACCCTGTTTCAGCTCAGAGTAGTACAGTGCAGGGATCACAAAGTCAAATGCCTGAGGGGCCCAGTGTGTGACCTGGAGGAGTGAAACAGGCTGAGTGGGACAGTGATCACAGGGTAAACTCATGGTCTAGAGGAGACAGCACTCTTGAGTTCTAGTTGATTGTTGCTATGAGGTTTTGATGGTCTAGCATTGCCACATCTTAAGATTTTCTGAGAAAAATGTAGCAATCTGGATTTTTATGTGAGGGATTCTAATTTCTAAATGCTGGCAGTAAATCAGACACATACACACATACATATACACAAGTGTAAGCCAATCAAATCATGTCTCCAGGTTGAATTCAGCGCATAGGCCATGAGTTTGTGACCTTGAGCATAATGCCACAAACATCCAATGGATAGAGAATGTCAGGGTTGAGAGATGAGGCAGCAGGTAAGGCCATTAGATGTGACCCTATGGAGGCCAAGGTAACCATAAGAAAGCCATTTTACAGTGACTTGGGAGGTTATAACAAGGCCAAGAAGACCATTCTTGACAAGTGTGGCAGTGAAGAGAAGTGGGAAGCACATGAGTCCCCCATCCCTAACCCTCATTCTTTGGGAGACCTGTGCATCTCTACAGATAGGAAGAGTCTGTGGAGAAGGAAATATTGTAAAACAGGGTAGAATCTAGAACACAGCTGGAGGAGTTAGTATGGGAAGGGAGAGGGGTTTCTTTTGAATAGAACCACAAAGAATGATGAGGGTAGAGCCACAATTTTGAGGTACCTTGAAGTTGAGGGGATGTCACATGGTCTCATTGTTCGTAAGATTGAAGGTAAGATCATCAATCATGATACTGTTAGGGACAAGATCTATTATTTTCATGTACCCTTCCCCACTGACTACTTTTTTTTTTTTGCAGTTTTTGGCCGGGGCTGGGTTTGAACCCACCACCTCTGGCATATGGGGCCGGCACCCTACTCCTTTGAGCCACAGGTGCCGCCCTCCCACTGACTACTTCTTGTAGTTATTTTTCCCTTCTCTGAACGTCTAAGGTATTTGTGATTGGGATTACACTGTATTGCACCTGATCATGTATTTGGTGGTCATATTTTCTACATAGCAGTATTATCCCCTCACCGTGATTACAAGCTCTTTAAAGATGATACTGAAGTCTGTGTATCTTATACCTGCTACCTCATTACTTCAGATGCAAAGAGTAACTGGTTTCACATTTTACCTTTTTGTCTACTGGTAGGGTGTCTGTGCAGATCAAGTGAAAGTTTCTGGTTATCATCGTTACCAACGAGTAGAGATGAATGAAAATGCACTGGGGGAGCTAAAGAAGCTATTTGATGTGAAATCTGAGCATCTCCACCAGACCCTGGCCCTGCATTCTTACACTTCTGTGCTCTCGAGATTGCAAGTGGAGTCTTTTATCTATGCATTACTCAGTAGTTCTCCTGTTCTGAGATCTTTAGCAATCCATCAGCAAGGCCAAGGTGTGTAAGAAATGAAGATCTCACTCTTGTGTTTTGAACTGAAAATAGTTGAGGAGTATAGTCTGGTCGAGTTGACTGTGTAATACTGGTCGTATGTGTGCATTTGTGCTTGCTGTTTTACCTGGTCCTCCCCAAAGACTAGGTCAGACTGAAATCTGCCTGAATGGCATTTCTAAGGACTGTTGCTAGATCCCCTCTCCCCAAGTTGAGTCCAGATACAGGTTTTAATTGTAAAACTAGTAATCCAAATACTTTCTCATCCTTTGTCTACTGCATTTATTTTTGCTGGTGCAGTTTGTTGTGGTATTTTGTTTAATTTTCCAACAGAGGATCTGTAATGTTTTGCATTTTTCATCTTATTTTAGGTTTTAAAAATTTAGCCTTTACTACTGATATATTAAGTATTAAATATGCTTATTGAATTATGCAGGTTTTTTTTTTTTTTCTGGGAGAGATTATTAGGATCCTTTAAAGCAGTGGTATCCAGGCCAGGCGCAGTGGCTCATGCCTGTAATCCTAACACTCTGGAAGGCCAAGGCAGGTGGATCCTAAGCTCAGGTTCAAGACCAGCTTGAGCAAGAGCGAGACCCCATCTCTAAAAATAGCCGGGCATTGTGGTGGGCACCTGTAGTCCCAGCTACTCAGGAAGCTGTGGCAAGAGAATCTCCTGAGCCCAAGAGTTGGAGGGTTGTTGTGAGCTGCGACAGTGCTCTACTGAGGGTAACAAAGTGAGACTGTCTCAAAAAAGAAAAAAAAAGCAGTGGTATTCAAACTTTTTTTTTTTTGGAGACAGAGCCTCAAGCTGTCACCCTGGGTAGACACAGCAACCCTTCAACTTCTGGGCTCAAGCAATTCTCTTGCCTCCTCCTCCCAAGTAGCTGGGACTACAGGCGCCTGCCACAACGCTGACCTATTTTTTGGTTGTAGCCGTCAATGTTGTTTGGCGGGCCAGGGCTGGATTCGAACCCTCCAACTCAAGTGTATGTGGCTGGCACCTTAGCTGCTTGAGCCACAGGCGCAAACTTTTTTTTGCACAAATGCTAATGAAAGCTTATTAGCAAAAAAAAAAAAAAAACAAACAAACAACAAAAAAAAACCCCACAAAATCTGCTTACAGCCTGCAGGTTGGACACCTCTGCTTTATAGTAAAATTTTCTCCTTCTTCCATATTGTTTTCTTAACTAATCAAAGACCTGGGAGTAGGCCAGCGATCTGCTGATTTTCAAATGAAAAATAATGAATTAGAATGAGATTGATTTTCCTTCACTTTGAAATACTTCAAAGGTAAATACTTTTCTGGTTTGTCTGTTTAGTGGAAACTCAAATAGTTTGATATAACTTTTCTTCTTATATTTTGATCTTAACTATTTCAAAGGATTTTTTTGTTTGTTTTAAGTTAAAGACATTAAAATATTCTCCCCCAAATACCATTATGGGGGACTAAATTAATACTCTGTTTAATTTATAGCTTCTAAACAGACAGAAAGCATTCCCTCTGATCTGTGTCAACTAAAGGAGTGCATTAGTGTCTTATTCATGTTCACCAGGAGAGTTAATGAAGATATGCAGTTTCATGATGATATTCTTCTCTGGCTGCAGAAATTGGTAAGGAAACGATTAGATATGGTAGCCTGTCTTTTGTTTTCTTAATAATTTAAGAATTATCTCTTATTTCTTCATATTATTTCTTCAATAGCTTCTTCAGCTAATTCATTTAATGAGTTAATTAGTGACTTTGATCATGATAGATGTAGTTTGTAATCTAGTGCATTACTGAGCTCAAAGTGCTTTTCTCTTCAATAAATACTATGGTAAATGAACTCTGGCCTTCAACTTAGGAAGAAATGGAAATGTGGGAAATATGCCAAATTGAAAGTTAGATGTGTAATCAGAAATAGGGACAGGTTGACCATTCCTAGTTTCAAAATTTGAGATCTGAAACGCTTCAACATCCCAAACGTTTTGAGCTCTGACATGACTCCACAAGTAGAAATTTCTACATGTAAGAATTTAACACAAACTTTGTTTCATATGCAAAATTTCAAAAATATTATTTAGAATAGCCTTCAAGCCTTCAGGCTATGAGTATAAGGTGTATATGAAACATAGATGAACATTGTGTGTAGACTTGGGTCCCATCTAAAAGACATTTTGTTATATACAAATATTACAAAATCTGAACTGCACTGGTCCCATGCATTTTGGGTAAGGAATATTCAGGCTGTATCTTAAAAATTTTTCATATGCCATTCTTTTTGTCATCTGATGTTTAATGTTGCACTTAGTCATACTTAAACTTTTTTTTTTTAGAAGAAAGCTATCAGGATCTAGAAACTTAGGTGTTAGGTTTGTTATGGGGGAATATTGGTTTATTGATGGTTATGTTTCTCAATGGGGTTGCCTTGTGTGCTTTTTAAAGGTTCAAATTAGAGTTCTTAAATATAGGGTGATACTTCCAGCATGCTTATTTGGACTTAAGAGACTATTACTAACTAAATATAAATTACTTGTGTCTATTCATTTGTGGCCAGAGATACGAAGGATTAGTAATTTTCCAGAAAATAAAAGTTATATTTGCAGAGAAAGTTCTTCCTATGTTATCATAAGTACTCATAGATTCATAGGACTCTGTACACCTTTTTAGTAGAAATGCATCTGGTAAATAATACATGTATCTAGTGTTTGATGACTCTAAAACAGCAGTTCTCAACCTGTGGGTCGCGGCATTAGAAAGGTTGAGAACCACTGCTCTAAAAGATTTTGTATATTTAAAACATTAGATAAATGAGTTTACTAGCCCCAGGTAAATTTTCCTTTTTATAAAAATAGTGAGATCATATGTCTTTTGTTGCTCAGGTGTCAGTGCTACAAAGAGTTGGCTGTCCTGGAGATCACCTTTTCCTTCTAAACCATATTCTTCGATGTCCAGCTGGTGTTAGTAAATGGGCTGTTCCCTTTATCCAGGTATGATGAATGGTCTTCCAGGGGATGGTATAGAGGTATTATTAGACATTTTTCCGAAAGAAATTGCTTTAAAAAATGGCAACTTAAAAATGCTGATATTTAAAATAAAATTCTTAATATTATATCCAATATATATTTGTAATAGTTTCTATGCTGAAATTTCTGGGGCCACCTGCAGTTGATAGAATGGCATAAGTTTAGTTGTAGTCTGGCTTGGTAGGTTCAGTAGTATTTAATTCTATAAAATTTCTCTGTAGAAATGCTCAGCAGGACTTTTTTTTCTGGAATATTCAACACAGCTTCTTAAATTAATGCATCTCACACTATAGTTGGTAAAGGTAAAACAGAAACCATCACATCTCAAAGTTCTTTAATACTAGCATAGATCTCAGGTCTATGTGATCAACTCTCATATACTTAGGAGTTGACTATATGGCTTATAGTTTCTCCATTTTGCTGCTTGCTATTGTATTATTTTTTTATTTAGAGCAGCCACTTGGATGCGCAGGAGCCAAATAGGGCTGCCAAATTCAACTTCTCCTCATTTCCTTTTCTTGAGTATTTCTGGTGGCGGGGAGTCTGAATCTTTTTAGGTGGAAGGAGGATTTTTTGTTTTGTTTCTCTTTGAATTAAAATAGCAGTAGTATCTGTCATCCATATTGTTATAGATAGTTGATGTAAACTGCTCCACTCTTTGAGTACAGCTGACTCTGGGTCACCAGTTACCCAGCTGTGCCTCACTCACTCAGGTTAGGTGCCAATTTCAGCTTTGTTCTTTTAATGGCAAGTTCTATTAGAATGCTTGTGAACTAAGATAATGGATACTTGAGTTATTGGTTTTCTATAGCATGTTTTTCCCTTTTCTAATTTCAGATCAAGGTGTTGAATAACCCCTCAGGGGTCTTTCATTTTATGCAGTCCCTTGCCCTGCTGATGTCTCCTGTCAAGTAAGTGGAAAGAGCTTTGTGAAGTAGAAGTTGAAATCTTTTTGGTTTTTTTTTTTTTTTATTGGGCATTCATGGAGGGTACAAGATGTGTCACACACTGAAATTCCACCCCCTCCCTCCTTCCTTCTTTCCACTCTTCCTTTCCCCTACCGTCCTCCCTCCTTCTCTCTCTCTCTGTTCTCCCATTTCCCCACTCCAACTGTGTCATTAATTGTCATTAATTGTCCTCAGATCAAGATTAAATACATAGGATTTGTGCTTCTCCATTCTTACGATGCTTTACTGAGAATAATGTGTTCCACTTGCATCCAGATTAATACAAAGACTGTGAAGTCTCCATTTTTTTAAATGGCTGAATAATATTCCATGGTATACATGTACACAGCTTAATCCATTCCTGGATTGGGGGGCATTTAGGCTCCCCAATGTTTCCACATTTTGGTGATTGTAAATTGAGCTGCAATAAACAGTCTAGTACAAGTGTCCTTATGATAAAAGGTTTTCTTTCCTTCTGGATAGATGCCCAGTAATGGGATTGCAGGATCAAATGGGAGGTCTAGCTTGAGTTGTTTGAGAGTTCTTCATACTTCCTTCCAAAAAAGGTTGTATTAGTTTTCAGTCCCACCAGCAGTGTAAAAGTGTTCCTTTCTCTCCACATCCACGCCAGCATGTGCAGTTTTGAGATTTTGTGATGTGGGCCATGCTCATCGGGATGAGATGATATCTCAGAGTGGTTTTGATTTGCATTTCTCTGATAATTAAGGATGATGAGCATTTTTTCATATGTTTGTTAGCCATTCGTCTGTTTTCTTGAGAGAAGATTGTGTTCATCTCTCTTCCCCATTGATATATGGGATTATTGGCTTTTTTTCATGTGGATTAATTTAACTTCTCTATAAATCCTAGTTATTAAGCTTTTGTCTGATTCAAAATATGCAAATATCCTTTCTCAATGTGTAGGTTGTCTGTTTGCTTTGGTTGTTGTCTCCTTAGCTGTACAGAAACTTTTCAGTTTAACTAAGTCCCATTTGTTTATTTTGCTTGTTATTGCAATTGCCATGGCAATCTTCACAAAGTCTTTCCCCAGGCCGATATCTTCCAGTGTTTTTCATATGCTTTCTTTGAGGATTTTTATTGTTTCATGCCTTAAATTTAAGTCCTTTATCCATCTTGAATCAATTTTTGTGAGTGGAGAGAGGTGTTGGTCCAGTTTCAGTGTTTTGCATGTGGATATCCAGTTCTCCCAGTACCATTTATTGAATAAGGAGTCTTTCCCCCAGTGTATATTCTTGTTTGGTTTATTGAAGATTAGGTAGTTATAAGTTGTTAGTTTCATTTCCTGGTTTTCTATTCAATTCCAAATGTCTCTGTCTCTATTTTTGTGCCAGTACCATGCTGTCTTGACCACAATAGCCTTGTAGTACAGCCTAAAATTTGGTGTGCTGATGCCTCTGGCTTTATTTTTATTACTAAGAACTGCCTTAGCTATACAGGGTTTTTTCTGGTTCCATACAAAAAGCAGAATCCTTTTTTCCAAGTCTTGAAAGTACGATGTTGGTACTTTAATAGGGATGGCGTTGAATTGGAAGATTGCTTTGGGAAGTATAGACATTTTAACAATGTTGATTCTTATTAGCCTTGAGCATGGTATGTTCTTCCATTTGTTAATGTCCTCTGCTATTTCCTTTCTTACAGTTTCATAATTTTCTTTCTTTCTTTCTTTCTTTTTTTTTTTTTTTTTTTGAGACAGAGTCTCATGTTGTCGCCCTGGGTAGAGTGCTGTGGCATTGCAGCTCACAGCAACCTCCAACTCCTGGGCTTAAACAATTCTCTTGTCTCCGCCTCCCAAGCAGCTGGGACTACAGGTGCCCGCCACAACACCTGGCTATTTTTTGGCTGCAGCTGTCTGTGGTTTGGCAGGCCCAGGCTGGATTCAAACCCGCCAGGTCAGGTGTATGTGACTGGCACCTTAGCCACTTGAGCCACAGGCGCCGAGCCTCATAATTTTCTTTATAGAGGTCCTTCACCTCTTTTGTTAGATACATTCCTACGTATTTCATTTTCTTTCTTTTTTTTTTGCTTTTAATTTCAGCTGGCTTTTACTTTTCTTAGTTTCCTTGTTTTTTGTTTTTTTTTTTTTCCGTTGTCCTTCCTTGTAGCGATTCTTGGGCCAGTTGCCTCCCAAGTAGCTGGGATTATAGGCACCTGCCACAACGCCCGGCGGTATTCTTTCCTGGTGGTAGAGACGGGATCTTTTACTCTGGCTCACTCATGCTTATGCTGGTCTCGAACTCTGTGAGCACTGGAAAATCCACCCGCCTCGACCTCCCACAGTGCTGGGATTACAGGCGTGAGCCACAACTCCTGGCCACAAAATCATTTTTTTTTTTTCTGGGTAGATGCTTAGTAGTGGAATTGTGGGGTCAAATGGGAAATCTAATTTGAGTTCTTTGAGGATTCTTTCCAAAGAGGCTGTGTTAGTTTGCAGTCCCAAGGCACCAGGATTCAAACCAGCAGGTCGAGCCCAGGGGAGAGGCTGCTGTACATCAGAATCACCTGGGGAGCTTGAACAGCTCCAGGTGCTCAGATCGCACCATTACAGTCAGAGGACGTCAGCCTGATGTGAGACTGGAGCCCCAGACGATCCCATGTGTGGTAAAACTTGGGACCCAAAGCTTGCGGGCCTGTGTTTTTAACCCTTGTGTTAATCTTGTCCTGGGGCTTGTTTCCAGCCCGCCTGTGCCCCGAAGGAGGTGGCAGGATGGTACCCTGAGGGCGAGATTCAATTGTGTCTTGGAGAAACATGCCATTTTACTAACTTATCCAAGCTGTGCAGACCCTGAACTAGCGCTCACCGTGGGTGACCAGATGTCCTGGCTCTCATTCTCAGAGCGCACAGGACCTGGGCACGATCTGGGAACCGGGCATTTGTGGAGTGACTCAGAGGAGCAGGACCTCAGGGAGCCGCTCCTGGGAGGAAGAAGCACCGGCAGGGGCAGATGGACATTGGGCCACAACAGGGGCCTGAGCCTCTGGGTGGAGTGAGCGTGGGGGGCAGTCCTGGGGAACATCACCCCAAAAGGAAGGGCTGCCCAGGGACGTAAGGGACAAAGGCCTGGAGCTAGGGTCATGCCACCCGAATATTACAAGAAGGGCGACTTCATCCTGTACCCCCAAGTGACAAGGAAAATGCCCGGAAATGTGCTTGGAGCTGTCTCAGGTTAGAACAGTAGCCGTCCAGCCTCCGCGTGTCCCTCCCCACCCACCCACTAGGTCTTCAGGGGTTCGGGTGCAGCCTACAGTGCGGACTCTACCGTGGTGGGTCCCGAACCCACGCCAGGTGCAGCTCCCAGCCTGGGGCTCCGGGGCCACCGGAGAAACCGCGAAGCTTCCATTGGCCGAGCCTGTGGATAACATCACTTCCGGCTTCACTCTAGCGTGGTTGCAGCTAACTGCTGGCGTCACTGGGAAATGTAGTCCAACTAAATGAGAACGGAACTACCTGTATTTTTCGTCTAGATTTTTGCGAATTTAAATTTGATAAATGAACAATGTTTCCGAACATTTCTGATTCCGAAACTGCAAACCGAGCTCAGGAATCACAGCATTCATTACAGCCGCTAGACGGTCAAGGGGCTGGGGAGGGGCAGGTGTTGGCAGGCCACGGCCCATGCGGGATCCAGCAGCAGTCAGATGCCTGGGTCATAGCTCCCTTCTCGTGGAAGACAAATACCAGAGAGCGAAGAGCACATTTTCTATCTATCTATCCGAAATTTATGTTTCCAGGGAGGAGGCCCAGAAATATATTAGAGTTTGGGAAGATGTTCTTTCTTACCGATGCTAAGAGTGAGAGCTGTCCTGTTACCAGGACAGCTGCTGGGCTGGGAGGCGAGTCTGGTCTGCTTGTCACAATGGCAGGTTCTGTTTGACTGCTGCAGGGGACGAAGGCGGGCTCCCAGAGCAGCTCCATGAGGCCAGCGGAGCCACCGCGGGCAGAATGCTCTGTGCTCAGTCCAGGGTCCCCACCCCCGTGGATGACTCAGACCAGCCACCTTATGATATGTGAGCCATTCCAGGCACAGTCGCTGTCAGACCGGGAAAAATTTGTAAATGTGATCTGTGCTCCCAATTTTTGTCACAGTTTTGGTCGTTATGTCCCACCCATAACTCTCCATCACCCTTCCGTATTTTCCCTTCTTGGGTTTTTAATCAGAGGAATATGTCAAGAGTGAGTTTGAAAGTCCTTGCCTTCCCTCGGAATGTGCTCTCTCCTGGCAGCAAATGCTGGCGAGGACTGCAGCCTGGATCTCGGAGTTAATGTTTATGATACTTATTTTTATTACCTTTGAGTGAAAGTGATTGCCATGGTTATCTCCTTCTTAAATGTATATATTTTCCTTTCATTTACTTTGAGTATGGTTTGAATTTTTATGTGTCTTCCATCCTATGCTTCCAAAAGAGAATGGGAAGGACGAGGTAGCAGGTCGGGAGGCCCCCCCCTGCTTCTCATCCAGCTGCACAACCTCCTTTTATTGCAGCCCAGAGGGACAGACAGACTCCCTGCCTGCTCTCTCCACCCTCCACTCTCAAGTGAGCTTATCAGGGCTTCCTGAGTACTACAGAAAACCCCACCAATAACCCACACAGGGAGGTGGATGGAATGAAAATGAAAAGATGTGCAACCGTCAAGCTGTTTGTCTTTGGGTTAAAGGTTCGGTGATGGCAGAGATAATGAGGTGGGCTCCAGGCAGACCCAGAAAGTCATTTCCAGAGACAGAGGCTGCATCCCTGACCTAAAATCATCCAACACGGGCACCGCCCTCAAAGTGAAAGCCCCTTGTCTTGGGCCCAAGTCCACTGCCCAGAGGATTACCAGAGGCTCCTTCTGCCCTTTGGTCTTCATACTACAGCCACAGCCATCCCGTACACATGGGTAGCTCTCGGTAGAAATTAGATCCAGTTAGAAGGCTGAATTTCAAATGAGCCAATCAACTTTTCAAAGAAACAAATTGGACTTGACTACCACTCATTTTGACCCTGATGCATTCCAGTCTTTTGGCCCATGGAAGAGCGTGGTCCACCATTCCTGCCACGGGGTGGGCCTGTGGAATGAGCCAGATTCCAACAAACTTCAGCTGCTCACAAGCTCTGCATCCTCATACAAGTCACTTAACTCTCTCTGAGCCTCGGTTTTCTTATCTGCAGAATGGGAAAAAGATTACCCGTGGCATTGGCTTGTGAGCATGCAATGAGATTATGTGTAGTAGGAACTTTGCTAAGTGAATCTTTTAAAGCTTAAATCAGATTAGGGATGCTTTAGGGCTCAAAAGCCTCTGATGGCTCCATCTCACTCAGGATAACTCCAGAGTCCTTCCCACCACCCCTAAAACCCTATAGTATCTGACCCTGTTAACTCTGACCTTGTGCCCTTCCACTGACCCCACTGAGCTCCAGGCACACTGACCTCTGTGCCCTTCCTGGGACACCCCAAGCCAAGCTCACTCCAAACCCCAGACCTTTGCACTTGCCATCCCTCTTGTCTGGAACATGTGCTTGTTCCTTCACTACCTCGAAGTCTCTGTTCATATCATCACTCAGAGAAGCCTTCCCTGGATACCCTCAACACAGCCCTCTCATCCTGCCTTGCCTGTCCCCCTTGCCTGTTCCCCTGCCTGTCCCCCTGCCTCTCCTCCACCAGGCACGTCTCACCTTGCTGTCCCTGCTACCTCTCCACCTCTTTGTCCTGCCTCGCCTGTCCCGGTTGCCTCTCCACTGCCAGGCATGCCTCACAGGAGCTGTGTTGCTTATCATCTGCATCCCTCTTCCAGAAGGATGGTGGGGGCAGGAACTCTGGTCTGTCTTGGTCAGCTACAGTTCTGGTACTTGTCCGAGTGGGCACTTGGTGAGTATCTAAATGAGCCAAGATGACTCAAGTGGAAATACAGCGGTGGCCCCCACAGAACAGATGCCTCTGGAGCAAGTTGCCCCCTGCATCTGGAAGGTACACGTCCCTCATACAGGGACCCAGTGGTCTACAAGGATGACAGGCCACTAACTACAGTTCACTGTTTCACAGGCTGGGAGGCTTAGGATGGGGCATCTTTCCCAAATTGGGAGTGTCTAGGGAGGCTTCATGGGGAAGTAACATTTTATCTCCTTTACCAGCATTCTGGAGAGGGGACAGGGTGCACAGAAGCAGCAGGTGACACTGCCCTCAGGGCAGTTGGAGATACATGGGTTAGAGAGTGGGAGGGAGAGGGGCGTGAAGGTCCCCTAGGGGCCAGGGGAAGTGACGCAACGCCCTGCTGGGAGCACCCTCGGCCCCCCTGAGATTTCAAGTCACTTCTCTGGTTGCTGCAGTGAGGAAAGAGGGTGCCAGGAAGCAGGGAGACCTGGGGCTTGGCCCTGACGCTGGGCAGAGGAAGGAAAGGCAGCCCTCCACCATCTGTACCCAGGCCGAAATCAGAATAGTCCCACCTTCCACAGTTATGAACAACAGCGTGGTAGGGTACTGAAGTAAGCCAGGGGATATGTAGTGGTGCCCCAAACCCAGGGTGGTGAGTGGCCGTGGAGGGGTCTGGAGACATTTGGGAGACAAGAAGGGGGCTTGGAGGCCACTCCGAGAGCAGTCCCTGGTTCCCACCTCTCACTGTCCATCCATCTTCTTCTTTATTGTCTGATAAGGTCACTAATTATGATTTTCTTCTCATTCTCAGTTAAACCAGTAACCCTCCACCTCATTTCTCAATGTATTAACCAGACAGTCAGCCAAAAACAATTCCTCATATCCTTACCTTACTGGATTCCAGCCAGTAAGACTGAAAAAGCCTAAGAGTTCCTGTAGATGCCACTCTCTACCTCATTCCCCGCCCCCACTCTCTTTATAGGAAGTAGTCAAAGAGAGACACACCCATCATCCCACCCCTTATAATAAACCTGTGGCTCTCAACCTTCCTAATGCCACGAACCTTTAATACAGTTCAAAGGGGTCGTGACCTACAGGTTGAGAACCACTGCAATAAACTAAAAAGGCTGAAATGATAGAATCTGGTGTACCTGCCCCAGTAGACCTGCCCAGCCCAGGTGAGGCTAACCCGCCCAGGAAGAATTGAGTGTGTCCCTCCCAGCAAGTAGTGGATGGACCGATCCTTGTCTCCCTAGCCCTTTATTTTTTATTTTTTTTATTTTTTTGTAGAGACAGAGTTTCACTTTATCGCCCTCGGTAGAGTGCCGTGGCATCATACAGCTCACAGCAACCTCCAGCTCCTGGGCTTAGGCGATTCTCATGCCTCAGCCTCCCGAGTAGCTGGGACTACAGGCGCCCGCCACAACGCCTGGCTATCCTTAGCCCTTTAAATCCCGCATCCGCCATTACCCACATGTGGATTTCTTCCCTATTGGAGATCTCACCCCACCTGTACCCAGGTGGAATAAAGCCACTTTAATTGCACACACATGCACACACAAAAAGCAGGCCACGCCCAGAGCAGCCAGGCCACAGGGTGTCCCAACTGCCAGCTGGAGCCAGGCTCTGCAGTGTTCTCCCCACCCCTGCACCTCAGCAAGCCTGGCTGTGCACAGGAGCCTCTGTGTGTAACTAAAGGAGGTAGGATGAGGGCTTCCTGGCATTTAGTTCTAGCAATTTGGAGCATGTCAGCTGGTGGGGGACCTGGGGCAAGGTAAGGAGAGCCACTTTGGGGCTGGATGTCAGAGTGGAGAGCAGCAGAGTGTTGCCAGGGTGATTCTTTAAGGAGGCTGCTTGGTCATGTCTCTGAGGGACTTCAGGCCCAGTGATATTAAACCACAGCAGGCCAGCAGAGAAAGATGAGGACCTTCCCCAGTGACCACCTGCAAGTCAAGCTCTCAGGAGGCCACCTGGGGACATGGGGCTGCCCAAGTGTAACTTGGAACAGGGACTAGAGGTCCTACAAATACAGGTGGAGCAGGACACTTGCTGTTGGGAAGTTGTGATATCTGAGTGACAGATGTGTGAAATGGCTGAGCTGACCCCACACAGCCACAGCTACTCAAGCAGCCAGCACCACTGCTGTGATTTGAAAGGTGTTGTCCCCTCCTGCATCCATGAATGGCCCAGGTAACTAGGAAGAGGTGGGACCTTTACCAGGTTTTTAAGACCTGAGGGTGGAGCCCTCGGGAAAGGGACCAGGGCCTGGTGAGAGGACTGAAGAGAATAGGCTCATCTCTTTTGCTCTTCTGCCATGTGAGGACCCAGTATTTGTTCCCTTGTTACTTCCAGAGGATGAGGTGATAAGGTGCCATTGTGAAAGAGGACTCTGATCCCTCACCAGACACCAAAACGCCCAAGGTGCTGGCATGTTCAGTGTATGATGAGGGCCCAGGATCTTCTTCCAAGGTGGTGCCTTGAACATTTCTGTTCACTATGTCCTCACATAGCAGGGGCAAAAGGTGGGCGAACTCCCTGCGTCAAAGCACTTCTACAAGGTCACCTCATCCCATTCCCAAGGGAGGAGCCCTCTTGACCCAGTCACCTATGAAAGGCCCCACCTCTTTGTTTTTTGGGTTTTTTTTTTTTTGAGACAGAGCCTCAAGCTGTCACCCTGGAGAGAGTGCCGTGGCATCACAGCTCACAGCAACCTCCAATTCCTGGGCTCAAGCGAGTCTCCTGCCTCCGCCTCCCAGGTAGCTGGGACCACAGGTGCCCGTCACAACGCCCGGCCATTTTTTGGTTGCAACCATCATTGTTGTTTGGCGGACCCGGGCTGGATTCGAACCCGCCAGCTCAGGTGTACGTGGCTGGCACCTTAGCCGCTTGAGCCACAGGCGCTAGGCCAGGAGGCCCCACCTCTTAATACCATCAGGTGGCCATCAAGTTTCAACACCTGTCATGGTGGCAGAGGTGGGTGGATTCCCTGAGCTCAAGAGTTCAAGACCAGCCAGAGCAAGAGCAAGACCCTTTTCTCTACTAAAAATAGAAAAACTAGCCTCACATGTGGCAAATGCCTGTAGTCCCAGCTACTGGGGAGTCGCATGCAGGAGAATGGCTTGTGCCCAGGAGTTTGAGGTTGCTGTGAGCTGTAATGAGGCCACTGTACTCTAGCCTGGGCAACAGAGTCAGGCTTTGTTTCGAAAAGTATGTATATATTCACACCTGAATTCTCCAGGGGACACACTCAAACCATAGCATGCATGTGTTAGAATTTCCTTCCCCCCTTTTTTGTTTTAGAGACAGGGAGTCTCACTTTGTTACCCTCTGTAGAGTGAGGTAATATCAGAGCTCACAGCAACCTCCAGCTCTTTGTGGTGTCACAGCTCACAGCAACCTCCAACTCTTGGGCTTAGGCAATTCTCTTGCCTCAGCCTCCCGAGTAGCTGGGACTATAGGCACCTGCCACAACGCCCAGCTATTTTTTTGTTGCAGTTTGGCCGGAGCCAGCCGGGTTTGAACCTGCCACCCTCGTTATATGGGGCCGATGCCCTACTCACTGAGCCACAGGTGCTGCCCAGAATTTCCTTCCCTTTTAAGGCTGAATAATGTCACAAGCGGATGATCATCTGTGGGGGGTAGGAGGTCTCTCTCCTACAGTGCTCCACAGTGTGCCTGGCTTCCGCTCCCACCATGTTAATAGCATCCCCTCCTCCCTCCGCCTGTTGACAACCAAAAATGTCTCCAGACTTTGTCAAATGTGCCCTGACACACACAGGTGTCCCGATTGAGAGGCGTGCTCCTTGCACACCAGTCTCTGTTGTGCCTCAGCCCTGAACAGCAGCTCATCTCAGCACAGAAACGGGGTGGGGGGTGTGGTGGCTCAGCCATGTGTTCCAGGGGCTGGGGGCTGCAGCCTAGATCTTAAATACAATCAGAGAGTTACAGTCACATGCATTTGACGTCAGGATCCCTTCGTAATGTTGGGGCAGATTGTCACGTAGCCTCTTCTAATAATAATTTGTGAAACCCTCTCTCTTCTTAAATGTACATTAAGCATATGGCAAGCCACTTATGGGCTGCATTGCCTCCTGCAGACTTAATGCCGGCCGCGTGTTCTTGCCTTGCATTTGGGAAGACATAAATCCACCTTGAGAGAAACCTCAGGAGACATGTGAAGCTCGTAGAAGTCTGAGATAAACAAGCCTCCTTGCCCTTGGACACGTAAGCTGGATTTTCTTCAGTAATCCAGGCCCTTCACCGGTAAAACAAAGAGGAAAAAAATCCTTGCAGCACAAGCCCATAACACACGCGCCCCCTGGAAGGGCGGTTCTGGCACGGAGGCTGCCGCCAGCCACAACCTGAGCAGGGTTTCCACGAGCTGGCTTCACCCAGGCGCGGCCGGCCAGCTCGGTTTTTGATCCACAAACATTCCAAGTTTCGACTCAAGCCCCGTGTAGCTCTGCTAATACCTGTCAGCCCTC
Organism: Perodicticus potto; assembly: GCA_963574655.1. Lineage (NCBI taxonomy): Eukaryota > Metazoa > Chordata > Mammalia > Primates > Lorisidae > Perodicticus > Perodicticus potto. Next base: position 6,116 of record CAUYRH010070705.1, on the reverse strand, counting down.
AGACACATTCTTTTATTTCCTAGTAAGCTTGGAAGAAAAAAGATGAATTTGTAGCGGATTTAGGAGAGAAAGAAAGATACCCAAGCCCTCAGGATTGTCTTGACAGAGAATGAATTCTTGCTCACATATGGTTCATCGGGTATCAATTAAGAGTCATAGAATTTTGGAATTGCAATCGAAGAACTTTATAGCAAAACAAAATAAACTCCCTTCCAGGGCATTGGAGCAGCGGTCATCCAGCTTCTTTTGGAACATTCCAGAAAGGCAACAGATTTCCCCAATTCTTCACCCTCCTCGTGTCTCCGCCCTCTGTCTGTGACTTATAGCTCCTTCACAGAGGTGGGACAGACCTCCCTGACCTTTGATTTCACATTCGGCCTCGAGACTTGCTCTGGTCAATGCGATGTTAGCTGAGCAGGGCAGGACCTTGAAGCTGTGCTTGTGTGGTGGGACTTGTCTTGTTGCCACTGCCATCCCAGGACAAGAAGCTCCCCACCAGCCCACTGACCCACGGAGGGGGAGACCCAACCTGCGGAGTGAAGCAGAGACATGCCACCCAACCCACAGGCCCGCGGAAATCAACGATGCCGCGTTATCCAGTGAGTTTGGGGCTGTTTTCTTCCACATTGTTCTTGTTCCAATACGCAACTGATACAGAAACGGGCCACGTCATGCCTGCTGGTGCCACCTCTCACATCTCGTATTCACACGCAGCACTAGCTGACTGGTGCAGACAAGTGGTGCTCTACTTCACAGGGCAGCCCAGTCCCTTTCTTGACATTGGTCATAACTGGGCAGTGACTTTCTTCTGCCAGGGCCTGTAGCCTGACATCTGAATCAACCCGGAATAACGTAAGCAGCTCTGGGTGCAGCTGCCTCTCAGCTGTCTGCCGATAGCTCAAGTGTCCCCAGACCCTACCTCCTTGGAACCCAGTTGTGGAGAGGACACGAGTCCCAGCCCTCAGGAGAAGAGGTGGGCCAGGGAGGGAGGGGCATATATGGCAACCCAGGAAGTCAGAGGCAGATCACACCAGGGAGAAGGCAGGACCCCTGCTGACACCCCGCCGCTCCACCTGCTCCTTCTCCCCACATGCCCTGGGCAACCCTGCCCCAGACGTGGGCCTCATCTCGACCACCGTCACTGCGCTGTTTCCCTCCATACCTGGCAGCTCCAGTCACGCCGCCCTTTCCCCGTGATGGCTCCTCACCAGGGACCTGCCCTGAACAAGTTTTCATAGATCTGTGTTCTTAGCAGCCTTATGTGCGGTAGCCCCAGGGTAGAAGCAACCCAAGTGTCCATCTTTGGATAAATGGATGAGCAGAATGTGGTCCATCCATATAAGGAATAGTATCCAACCTTCACTAGAAGGGACAGAAATCCTGACAGTGCTACAGCGTGGATGGACTTCCAAGGACACCATGCGAAGTGAAAGGACACGTGCACATCACTCCACTTACCAGAGGACCCTGGAGTCATCAGATTCACAGAGACAGAAAGTAGAATGGAAGGTGCCAGGGCTGGGGAGGTTGCTGGGGAGTTCGTGTTTAATGGGGACAGATTTTCAGTTTGGGAAGGTGGGTGGACGGTGGCTGCTTAATGCCACTGAACTGTACACTTAAAAAGGGCTAAGATAGCAAGCTTTGTGCTATGTATATTTTGCCACAAATTTTTCTGTAAAGTTTCTGTCCTATATCCCAACTCCTTGAGGCCAGCTCCCACCTGGCTGTTGCTGACCAAGTGATCTGAAAATCTCAGGCGTGCACAGGCAAGGCGTTAATGCTTCCCACCTGCTCCCTCTCCCTGGGTTTCAGCAGGCACCTCCACCATTCTCAGAGCTTTAACCCAAAGGCAGTGATGCCAATGGCGACCACCCAAGCACAGGGGAGGCCAGACACAAGAAGATGGGGGCAGCAGAACAGTTCCCTGACACCCCTCTGTTTCACACAGAGGCCGTAGCCCACTCTGCTGGTGGCAACTCCGCACGGGGGTGCCAAATGCATGGGCTCAGTGGGAGAGAGGGCACTTTGTCACTGGCTTCAGCTGGAAGGTTAGTACCTGGGAAGGTAGGATTTGCGTGCATGGAGGAAGAAGGATGGAACAATGGTGGATACCAAATGAGCAAAGACGGCGGGCACAGGTCAGGGAAGGTGCAGCCCAAGAGCTGCCTGGCTGGGGAGGCGGCGTTCCCAGCTCTGCACCTGCCTCTCTGCACAGGGGGCTCTGCTTTGGAGAGGCCAGGGCCTTGGAGTCAGCACACCCAGGTTCATTTCTGGCTCTGCCACTCGCTGGCTATGTGACCCTAAGCAGTTTACCCAACCTCTCTGAGCTGCAATGTCCTCGTCTATAAAGGAGAATGATAACAGGACCCTCACCTGCTGGGCTTAGTGAAGGGTGATGCGATGTAATGTGTATGGAAGGCTCAGCCCAATGCCAGGCACAGAGTGGTTGCAGGCAGCTCTGCATGCAGCCCTGGTGGTGTCTGCTCTGCTCCTCTCACCTCTGTGAACCCTCCCCTCGAGTGCCGGCTGGACTTAATGACTATTTCTAACAAAGAGACTGCAACCAAGCTAGTGGGATGTCACTTCCACGGTTAAGTTCTGACAGGCTATGACTTCCACCCTGCTGTTGCTCTCTCCCTTGTCAGGCCCCTCACTACCACCCTCCCTCTGTGTGTTCTGGTGAAAGGCGCTGCTATAGTGAGATGCTCTGGAGAGCAGCCACAGGGACAAGGAACGGAGGAAGGCCTCGGGGCCAACAGCCTTCCGAGACCTGACTCCTGCCAGCAGCCAGCTGAGTGAGCTTGGAAGAGGCCCCTTCCCCAGGGAGTGAGATGACCACAGCCCGGGGGGCTCCTAAATTTAAGGGACGTCACACCCAGATTCCTGACCCGCCAGGATGTGATAATGACCAAAGTTGTTTTAAGTTGTTACGATTTGGTGTAATTTGCTACAGAGCAAGAAGTAATGAACACAGTCATTTGTCATTTCTAAGCTGGTGAGACTCCTTAATTCTCTCTCTGGGAACTTTGTCCTGTAATCACCAGCTGGCCTGGCCAGCGGGCCCCTTCCACCCTACCCTGCAGGCAGACCACCTGTACCCACACGCTCTCACACCCTCACACAACTACACTTACGCGATCTGCTACATCGTGAGCTCATTTATTCTCTGTCCTTTGAGAAAAAGTGTCCCCAAAAGTGTGTCACGGAGCTCCTCTGGCTGGCTGCAAACATCCAGCAAGAACATTCCACTCCCTTGGTTACGATTCTATATTCACTCCCAGAACCCCAGCCCAGCATTTTCCTGACTACCAACGTGCAGGAATAAACCCATCTGCTCTGATTGTTGTCTTGTGTATTCAGGAATCACGTGTGTTTGCCACACACTGAATCTCAATTCTAGCCTATAATTTGGGAAAGAGTTGAGGTTTTTGACCTGAGTCTCAGAACTAAGCTATGGAGGGCCACAGGGCCGGGTGGAGGGGGAGGAAAGATGGGAGGAGCCCAGGGCCTGCGCTGGAGTCCAGCTCTGCTCTGGCCACTCTAGAGCAGTTACCACCCATCAGTGACCATCAGTCATAGCCCCTCAGGGGCCTGTTGTGAGAGGCTTATATAAGGAAATCTCTGGGAAGGACCCTTTTGTCTGGCTTGGCTTCAGGAGAAATGACCTACTAAAGGCCACAGGTACACAGGCTGTGGGTCTGTGAACCTCCCTCCTTCTGGGGAGAAGCACATTGCCATTCATGTTGTCCCTCATTCAGTCTCTTGTGAGTTGGGTTATTATGAGTCATTTTACCAGTCTGAGCTCTGAAGGGCTGAGTATCTGGATGTGAAAGACAGAGAGCTGTCACATTGTGCTGACCCTCCTCTCATCTGCTGGGTACTGCTGAGTCTCATCATACATGTCACTCTTGTGCGGTCACGATGCTCTCCTCTCCCTTTATTCCTATTTATTTATTTGGAGACAGAGTCTCACATTGTCACCCAGGCTAGAGTGTCATGGCCTCAACCTAGCTCATGGCAACCTCAAACTCTTGGACTCAAGCAATCCTCCTGCCTTAGCTTCCCAAGTAGCTGGGACTATAGGCATCCACCACACCACCCAGGTAATTTTTCTATTTTTTAGTAGAGACAAGGTCTCACTCTTGGGCTGGTCTTGAACTCCTGAGCTCAAGGGATCTTCCCTCCTTGGTCTCCCAGAGTGCTTTGATTACAGGCATGAGCTGCCACCCCCAGCCTCTCCTCTCCTTTTAACAACCTTGGGGCACCCATAGCTCAATGGTTAGGGAACCGGCCATGTACTTTGGGGCTGGTGGGTTCAAACCCAGCCTGCACCTGCTAAACAGAAAAAAAAAAATTAGCCAGGCCTGTAGTCTCAGCTACTTGGGAGGCAGAGGTAGGAGGCTGAGGCAAGAGAATCCCTTAAGCTCAAGAGTTTGAGGTTGTTGTGAGCTGTGACGCCATGGCACTCTACCAAGGGCAAAAAAGTGAGACTCTGTCTCAATAAAAATAAATAAATAAATAAATAAATAAAATAACAACTTAACTTGACCCAACTCCTGAGGAATTTCCTGTAAGATTCTTCCAGGCTGGCTTGGCTCCTGTGGCTCAAGCAGCTAAGGCGCCAGCCACATACACCTGAGCTGGCAGGTTTGAATCCAGCCCAGGCGCACCAAACAGCAATGACAGCTGCAACCAAAAAATAAGTGGGCGTTATGGCGGGAGCCTGTAGTCCCAGTTACTTGGGAGGCAGAGGCAGGAGAATTGCTTGAGCCCAGGAGTTGGAGGTTGCTGTGAACTGTGTTGCCAAGGCACTCTACCCAGGGCGACAGCTTGAGGCTGTCTCAAAAAAAAAAAAAAAGATTCTTCCAGGCTATAGAGGGCAGACCAGGTTGCAGACTGTGGATCAGGAGTCCTCGTGACATTCAGATCCATTAATCCATCACGAGAAGATTTGCTGTCTCTTAGTGTTGAGGAAGAGACTAGAAATCCTCTCACAAGATTCCCCAGAGGCACAGGCACCACCTTTGATGCAACTCAGCACTTAGGGTCGTGACAATCAGGCTTTCATGGGACGCCAGTGTTCTCCTCTGTGCCTTATCTCTTGCAATTGCACCAAACCCTAAACCCAGTCAAAAGAATTCATTACTAGGAGCCCTCACTTTTACTCGTCCCCAGATTGTATTTGGGGAAGAAGCTAATTGAGTTGTTGAGGACAGCTGTCATCATAACCTACAGGATCCAAACAAGCCTCTGGACTGGGAGTTCCTTGAAAGCCAGAGCCATGTCTGTCCTCCAGCACTTAGCCCTAGGCCTGGCAAATAGGGACTTAAGACACGCATGTAGGATGATGATTGGATGGTTGGATGGATGAATGGATTGTTGGATGGTTTGATAGATGAATGGATAGATATATGGTTGGATGGATGGATAAATGAACGTATGGATGGTTGGATGGTTAGATAATGGATGGATGGATAGATGGATGGGTGGGTGGATGGATGGATGGATGGATGGACATCTGGTAGGTGGGTGATTGGATAGATGGATGCATGGTGGATGGATGGTTGAATGGGTGGATGGTTGGATGGATGGATTGGTGGGTGGGTGGATGGATGGATGGATGGATGGATGGATGGAAGGATGGGTGGATAGTTGGGTGGACAGGTACATAGATAAATGAATAAATTAGTCTTTGCCGCACGAATAGAATTCTTTGTCAAGAATTCACCATCCTCTGGGATTATAACTTTCCATATTTGTAAGATGGGGTGAGGGTAGTTTTACTTCTACCTATCCCATAAGGGTGCCGTAAGAATAAAATTAGATAATATAAAGTTTTTTGGCTTGGCGCCTGTGGCTCAATGGGCTAAGGCGCCAGCCATGTACACCTGAGCTGGCAGGTTCGAATCCAGCCCAGGCCCGCCAAACAACAATGACAGCTGCAACCAAAAAAAAAAAAAAATGGCCAGGCCTTTTGGCAGGTGCCTGTAGTCCCAGCTACTTGGGAGGTGGAGGCAGGAGACTCGCTTGAGCCCAGGAATTGGAGGTTGCTATGAGCTGTGATGCCACAGCACTCTATCCAGGGTGACAGCTTGAGGCTCTGTCTCAAAAAAAAA
>CAUYRH010070702.1:0-38968 GCA_963574655.1 Perodicticus potto | reverse complement strand
AGTGATAGATGGGGAATAGAGCAGGTGGGGGGAGGAGCAGGTGTGAGAGCAAGCAGGTGGGGGGAAGTGACAGTTGGGGGGATAGAGCAGGTGGGGGGAGGAGCAGGTGTGAGAGCAAGCAGGTGGGGAAAGTGACGGTTGGGGGGATACAGCAGGTGGGGGGATTGAGCAGGTATGGGTATTTACAGCTACTTCCCCAAGCTCTGCCTCCCGTCAGACTCACAGGAGAGGGACTGTACTGCAGACTGCACATGGGAGGGATGTAGGTTGTTCCTCAGGAGAATCTAATGCCCCCTCCCCACCCCCCACCCCTCAAACCCCATCCATGGAAAAATTGTCTTTCATGAAACCAGAGCCTGGTACTAAAAAGGTTGAGGACTGCTGGTATATGTCGTGTATATATAGTTTCTGAGTTACTTGATAGTCTTTCTTGCTCTAACCTCCCTGACCCCACCCAGGGCTCCCTCTGGAGCTGTGCCTCTTGGGGGGTGGCGTGGTCTGAAGGCAGACTGCCCTCTGCAGTCTCTCCCCAAGTTCTACCACGCCCAAGGGCGTGCAGGGGCACTGGGAGGCATGACCCACTCAGGAGTGTGATCTGGAACCACGTGTCAGAGAAGTGACGAGGGGCTCTCATCAGGAGGGAGACGCTGTGGTTTACCATCTTCAAGGTGCGGTTGGTTTGGAAGTCGCAGTTGTCCAGACTGGGGTGCCTGTTCTTCTTGCAGGTGGTTCTGCCAATTTCCACCTCCAGCATGTACCTCAGGCCTTTCACTATCTGGAGAGAGCAGGGACAGGGTCATGAGTTTGGAGCACAGAATGGAAGGGGGCGGGCTCCCCTACTAGCAAGAGGACCTTAACACACGTCATGGGAGGAGGGGGTGGGGAGCACTTGGGCCCTGGGAGGAAGGTGGGCTGGGCTGGAGACTCCTCCTTCTTCCCCTCCTCCAGCCTGCTCCCATCAGGGGATCGAGGCTGGCTTTGTGTCAGGCTTTAGGGTGCCTCCTTAAACTCGCCCAGCCTCCAGGTCAGTGGTGAAGACCTCTTCCCTCCCTCCTGTGCCAGGGGACCCACGCCCCCACGAGCCCGCTGTTTCATGGGGGCAGTGACCTGGTTCATTCTCGTTTGTGGTTTTAGAGGAGTCCAAGAAAAACGCCTCAATTTTTAGTCTCAGCCCCACAAAATACCAAGTGAAATAAAGTTGTCCTCAACACCACCAAGGGAGAGAGGGACAACCTCCCACCCCTCTTTCTTGGACCTTGGACATTTAGGCCCAGAGATCACCCTGGCCTCCTGGAGGAGGCCACACCTCCCGCAGGGAGGACCCACGGTCCCTGGGCTCACACCACAGCCTTTCTCACAACAAAAGCAGGTTGCTTTTTACAAAGTTGGAAATTGCCGGAAAAAATAAAGGTTGTAAACATCACCCCCATCCTGTGACCCAGGGTAGCCATGAATCCCTAAGCAGGGCCACTGCTCCCTCTAGGCAGCGGCACTGGGGTATGGGCTCTGTCCAACAGTCCACCACATCAGTAAGGGCTGCGGGGTTCCCTGTGGCCAGCAGATGGCAGAGACCTGGGCAGCCCTTGTGATGGCTCTCTCACTGTCTGCATGCTGTCGCCCACGCAGACCACAGGTAGGCCATGGGAAGGTGAGGCTGGAGGCAGGACAGGCGTGAGTCAGGTGTGGCCTGGGCAGAGCACTAGGACATGGAAGGACGCAGCAGCAAGAAGGGCTTGCCATGCAGGTGGGAAGTGAGGCCCAGCAGGGGGCCTGGGGGGTTGGGGTCAGCTCTGCCTGGCAGTGCAGTGGCCTGTTCCTTGCGGCAGCGCCTTTGTCACTCTCCTGCCCTCAGAACCCCAGCCACCCACTCCCATGCTGCTGGGCTCTGGGCCAGGGTCCTGGTGACTGCCCAGAAGCAGGATTTGTGCCAGGGCTTGGTGCCCTGTTCTAGACTGCAGGGGAGAGGGGTCACTACAGCTCAGCTTCTGGGCGGCTCCATGAGCACCCAGCCCCTCACCTGGACAAGAGCCCTCCTGATGTGGGACTCCTTGAACAGGAACATGTCGTTTGTGCAGTTGTTGAATTTTTCAACACTGTGTCTGGCTGCTTCGAGGACTCTCTCGTCATTGGTCTTTACTGGTTCAGGAAATCCTGGTTTCACATCCAAGTTAAGGTCTTGGGAGCAGAAATCTGAAAGAGAGGAACAAAGAACCTCATAAGAATGTTGACTTGATGTTAGCAGGCATTTGGTCCAGGCTTCCTGCCTCACACCAGGTTGGAGCTTGGTTCTTTCTGTGAGGGCTCTAACCCCATCCACCCTCACCAGTGTACCCCCCAGCCAGCTACCTGTCCATCTAGCCTTCACCGTACAGAGTGTGAACTAGAATAAAATTGTAAGTCCCCAGCAGACTTGAATGAATACCATGAGGACCCCAGAAAAAAACCTTAAAGCTGAGCTACCAGATGGGACTTGTCACAGCCGCTCCCTTTTGGAGTTGACACTGTCATTAACAGGCCTAAGGCAAAGGCTGACCACACCTGCAGGCCATCAGTTTACTTAACAGTCACTTGAGTCTCTGTGGCTTGTTTCTGATTAACATGCTTCTTTAACATAAAGCCTTTAAGCAAGGGTTCATTTCTTTAACCAATTACGAATTGCTTTATTTCATTTAAAAGATCTTTAAACCCACTTATAACCTGCAGACCTTCCCCACCCACCGTCAAGATACCCACCCTTTCAAGCCAAACCAGTGTACACCTCCCACGTAATGTAATTCCTGGTCTCTGAATGCCTATAAAAACTAACTAACCTGGCTGCCTTGGGTACACATTCTCAAAATCTCTTGAAGTCATACTCAGTTCAGAATAAATATGTTACAGAGTTTGGGTTTTCTCTCTCGATGCGTGCATTCCCTGTGCACCTGCAGGTCACGCCACATTGGAAGCTGAGCTTCGAGGGTGGTGCAGGGAGGTTGCTCCTGCCCACACTGCCCTTTTGGAACCAAGGGTTCTCTCCAACACATGTATTCAAGAGAAACTGAATGTGTCCCCCACGAGGAGAAGCAGGATGTAGCCTTAGGGCATTGGGAGAAGTCAACCTCAGCCTGGCCCTGGAGCTGGGCAGCAGAGGCAGTGTTGGATGGGTCCTGCCCCAAGGGCCCTGTAAGGGTGGTCAGTCTATAGTGAAATAATAGAAAATTACTAACTTACAGTTTTTCAGTAAGGACTGAAATCAATCTCATCGTCTACCTTTCTCTGCAGATTTGACGAACAGCCAAATCTGTTTGAATCTCTAGCAGATTGACGAACAGCCACCTGTAGATTTCTGTTTTCACAAACCACTGCAGAGAGCAGACAGAAAGGAAACGTAGGCTTGGCGCCCACAGCTCAGTGGTTAGGGCGCCAGCCACTTACACTGGGGCTGGTGAGTTTGAACCTGGCCTAGGCCTGCTAAACAACAACGACAACGACAACAACAACAACAAAAATAGCCAGGTGTTGTGGCGGTTGCTTATAGTCCCAGCTACTTGGGAGGCTGAGGCAAGAGAATTGCTTAAGCCCAAGAGTTTGAGGTGGCTGTGAGCTGTGACGCCACGGCACTGTACTGGGGGCGACATAGTGAGACTGTGTCTCAAAAAACATAAAAAAGGAAATGTAATGTTTCTTTACAGTTGCTAGACCTACTAACTCTGTATTTTAGAATTTGCTCCTATAGCTTCAAGAGATTCTTGAAAATCTCCCAGACAGACAGTGGACAGTGAGCATCAGGCAGAAATAGTGGCAAAAACACCTTTCAATGTCTGTCTCCCATCTGCCAGAGGACAGTGGTCCAGCGTCCACATTCACAAGACCTTGTGAATTCCGCTGCAGTCACTGTTTCTTTCTCTGCCCCTTAACCTCAGCTGGCCCCTGGACCTCAGTGAAGCATTCTTCCTTTCTTTGGGATGCCAGTCATCTCCCTGCTCTCTTCTCTCTCTCCCTCTTTCCCTCCCTCTCTCTTGCTAAGAAGATAAAAATAATAAATGTTTTACTTTTACATCCTAATCTTGGTCTGGAGAAACTTCTCTCATCCCTGGAAGAGCACCTACTGAGCTTTCCACGCTAAGATTTGGTGCCCCACACGAGGCAAACTGAGTCACCATAGGCTTCCCCCCACATCAGAATCCCACCCACTCCTGGTTTTAGCACACCCCTGCTGCCCCCAGTGCCCCGCACTGCCCGGGTGTCCCACTGTTCTTTTGTCAGCTCTGTGCTGAGCAGTCCGGCTAGTGGTGGAGGACACCTTTCTCTTGCCTTTCTGTGACCTTCCTGTGCCAAGTAAGGCCAGCGCAAGTGACTTCACCCCAGTTCTGGTGTGTAGCTCCAGCCAGAGCCAGGCAGGATGGACCAGTGCCCCTGGGCTCCCTCTGAAGGGCGTGTGCACGCGTGGTCCAGCTACTAGTTGGCTCACTCCCTGCCTGCCAGGGAGCCGCCTCATCTGCGGCTCCTGGACTCCCCCTCCGCAGATGAGCAAATGAGGAAGGAGACACTGGGGCGTAGGGATGCTGGGTGGGATGGGCCTGGGAGCCTGAGGGGAAGCCAAGGGCCAAGTGGCTGAGAGCTGCAGGGTCTTATTAAAAACAGTGTGAACAGGCCCCACAGGCTGCCTCCCACAAGTGAATGGTGGCCTTTTCTGGTTGGCAGCTCATCAGTGATTTGAATTTGGGTTTCTCCTTATTTTTCAATTTTTCTACAATAGTTATGGACCAGTCGTGTATTAAAATGACAAGTCAAAAGGTTGGGGGGATATTCTAACTAAACTTTGGGGAGAGATGGGGAAGAGGAGTTTTAGGTTTGTAAATTGCTTCTCTTCTTAAGAATTTCCCAAATTGTCCTAAAATCTTAGTGTGGCAGAAATGACCAGAACTGACCCACAGGGTAATCCCTGGCCAACGTTGTGTTTTTTTATACATTAATATAACATTTACATTTTTATATTAAATATAATACTCAGTAGCTCAGTGGCACAAGTTGCATTTCAAGTGCCCAGGAGCTGGGGCTAAAGCTGCTTGGTGGATGGAAATTAGAATAACCACCCTCAGTTCGGCTTCCCTTGGTTGTGTCTTCTCTGGAGGGCCTCAGGGGAGTGCGTGGGCAGGCCCTGGGTCTCTGCGTTCAGTCCTCCAGTCCAGGAAGGGGGTAGCAGCAGGAAGTGAGACCCACTGTCTGAGGGTGGCAGCAGTGCTGGCCAGATAAACTTCCGGGCTTGGTCAGGTATGGAAAGAAGAAATCAGTGATGCCCCGTGGTCACTGTCACCCCCTCCTTACCCAGCAAAATCTGGCTGAGGCAGGAGAGACCCAGACGTATTTGAGCTTTGGACCTGGTGCTGCTGGAGTAGACAATGAAGGCAAGGGATGTGGGCTTTTAGGGAGTGAGGCACCAGATGGTTCCTGGGATATGAGGAAATCGAAACTTCGGGGAGAAAAGCATTCACAAGACTCCAAAAGAGCACAGGAGCTTTCAGCACTATTGCTGGGTGCAGATCTGGGGCGTGCCACTGCAACAAGGTGCTCCCAGCCGCTGAGCAGGCGGCTGTGAGGCCCAGTAGAAGGGAGCCAGGGAAATGCCTTTGCCCTTGAACTGAAGGCTGGGAATTAGGCTGGCAGGCTGGGAACTGGACAGCAGGGGATCTGAAAATGTGAGCCTGGCATGACAGCGTCTGGGCACCTGCACACCCAGATGACTCCTGAGGGGAGAGTACTTGGGATCAGGGCTTTATAGCTGGGAACAGTGGGATTCTTTTTTTTTTTTTTTTTTGAGACAGAGCCTCAAGCTGTCACCCTAGATAGAGTGCCCTGGCATCACAGCTCACAGCAACCTTCAATTCCTGGGCTCAAGCGAGTCTCCTGCCTCTGCCTCCCAAGTAGCTGGGACCACAGGCGCCCGCCACAATGCCCGGCCATGTTTTGGTTGCAGCCGTCATTGTTGTTTGGCGGGCCCGGGCTGGATTCGAACCCGCCAGCTCAGGTGTACGTGGCTGGTGCCTTAGCCCGTTGAGCCACAGGCGCCAGAGAAATTGTGGGTCTGTGAAAGTTCTGTGACCGTGCGGTTGCCCTGCCATCTCTAGTCATCAGCCTCCTTCTTAAAGGGAACCCCCTGGCAAATGAGAGAGAAGGTGTTATATGGCCATGTGGCTTCCCATGCTGCAACAGCATGAGGAATCAGCCTTTCCTCCCCAAGACAGCAGTACCCTCTAGCGCCCATCCCACAGGAAATGCTCCCTGGTGTGGTCCGCGTGTTGGCCCATGGCTGCATCCTGCACAAGCATCCTGGGACTGTGGTCAGACCTAATCCCGCTGTGACCCACGCAAACCACTGCAGCCTTTGGTTCAGGTCTCTGCAGATGGAAACAGAAAGCCGGGAGCTGGTTTGGGGAGTTTGGGTGAGGCCTGGCACCTGCATTTCTCTAGGTGATTCTGACACGGGGCAGGGGTGGGGTGGTGGTGGGTCTCCTGGAGACCTGGGGATGTGGATGTGAACGTGAGGAAGGAGGGAGGAGGCCCAATGCCAAAGGCACTTGTTGATGACAGGAAGTCAGGTGTGGTTTTAGTTACAACAAAAACTGTTTGGAAACCAGCTTGGGTTCTGCTCTTCCCTGCCATCAACTCAGAGAAAGAGGCACTTTGTGGAGGGGATTGAGTTTTCATGTGTATTTGCCATCAGAGATTACTGGGTTGTTTTCTTTCCTCTTTGGTAGATTAATATGGCTGTCTATGTTTTTCTTTGTGAAAACTACACTCATGGCTTTTTCTTATTATACACTTAACCTATTTTTGGTAGGAAATTTGAAAAATACAGATGAGTGTAACAAAAAAAAATGATTCTCAGTGATAACCACTGTTAACTTTTAAAAACAAGATATACTAAACTTAGTTTTGCATGAATTCAACAGAATTTAAAAAGTGAAGTGAAGTGAAACTCAGAGGTTACTATGATCTTCAGACAAATGTCCCTTGTGACCGTTAGTTCCTAAAGATTCTGGGAAAGTTACAAAAAGGTTACGAAAAATATTGAAGTTAGTTTATTTTTGTTTAACTGCATGTTTCTTAAAATGTAGGGGTCAAGTTAGTAGACCTTCAACTGTCTCACAGTTGTATAAACAAAGATTAAAAGCTCTATTTTTTTTTTTTTTTTGGCCGGGGCCGGGTTTGAACCCGCCACCTCCGGTATATGGGGCCGGTGCCCTATTCCTTTGAGCCACAGGTGCCACCCAAAAGCTCTATTTTTAATTTTTAAAAAGTTTAAAAGTCAAATTTACTTGAAGGATGATTCATTAAGAGAAATTAACAGGGAAACTCTGATCATTAAAGACAAATATCCCAAGGGGCCAATCATCTTTAGGGAAGAAAACCAGCCACCAGGCAGTACATGAGGCCTAGTTGGGGGAGAAAGGAGCATCCCTGGGCCAGATCCACTGTCCTCTGACAGGACCTTCTGGGGAGAGTCTGGGGTTTGCTCAGGCAGCTGAAGTGGGGGCTCAGGAGCATGGGCACTATGGTTTTCTGAGGTCTGCTCCCCCCCGGGGGAACCACGCTGTTCCTTCCCATATCTTCCAGGCAGCCCATCCCCATTCTTCAGGAGGGGACAGGGCTGGGAATGGCTAAACCAGGTCTGGCCCACTGTAAAGAACCCCTCCCTCTTCAAGAAGGGTTTCTTGGCAGGTGCTAAGGGAAGTGCAGAGTCAGATCCCACCCAGAGGGAGGCTACCACAGAGCAGGCTGGAGCAGTGGTGGGGCTCTAACCCTAGGGGGCAACAAAAGAGTGAGGGGCAAGCAGAGATGAGAGACTGGAGGAGGACCACCCAGCTGGAGGCTGGTACCTGCAGGGGCAGGACAAAGGGGGATGGCCTCTGTGGCAGCAGTGGCCTGGGTGTCAGAAATGCAGAACATGTGGACCAGTGGACTTGTGAGAGGGAACTGAAGTCTGCACACAGAATTCTGCATAGAATCACTGCACAGGGGCACACCAGGTCCACTTGGAAGGAAGCAGGGACGCCTCTGGAGAGAGGGACATGGGGAACTGGAACCCAGGCGACCTGACAGTTAGGCACAGACCATATATCAGCCCCTCTAAACCCTAGTCCCTGCCACCCCACTGCAGGTATGGGCCATGCCCCCAGGGGTCAGACACTTCCCCATGATTGGAGATGGAGGTTGGGCCGGGTACACTAGTGCTGCACCCTGCACTGGGAAGGCACAAGGTGCTCTGATCCAGGCGCTGCTGTGGGACACACAGTCACAACCTGGGGAGGAGCACAAGGGTGCAAGACGCAGAGGACCTGGGAGAAGGTAATGGGGGTCTCTGCCCTGAGGGCACCAGGATAGCAGCTTCTCCTTGTAGCCGGGGCAGTGCCCCCAGAGCGCAGGCCAGCAGAGCCGCCAGTACCTAGGAGGATGATCTGAGGAGGATGTCGGCCCAAATCCAGCACTCTGGCATCTGGTGGACAGATCCTCCCCCCTCCTGCCCTCTGCACACCTGAGACATGTGACCTAAGGGCTCTGCAGCTGTTCCAAGCCCTGCACTGACCCCCTGGGCCATCCTCTTCCCTAAGTTACCTCTTAGTCCTTCAACATCAACATCCCATGACACAGAGAACCTCGGGATCTCCCTTCTTCTCGGTCAGAAGGAAGCAAAGCTCAGAGGAAGCATTCTGGTGTTTCCTGATAAATCACGAATGATACCTCACCCTGTTTCTATTCCCGTTCCCCTCCTGTCCCCCCTCTGACGCGGCACCGTCCCCCACCAGCCTCTGACTATATGTCATTTACACAATGTGTGTGTGTGTGTGCGCGCGCGCACACGTGTACTTTTCATGAAAAACATCTAAGACCTTATTTAAATGGAATCTAAAGTCAAACAGGCCACACCCAAGCTCAGGGTAGTCAGTGAACAGAGTGTTAGTGAGACTAACCTGTTCTGTGCAGGTTAAAGAGAATAAATATTTTCTCAAATTATTACCAAACAAGGACAAAGGTCTCTAGGAGGCTCCAGAAGTAGCTGGTAGAGTAACAGAGTAGCAAATTTTTGATTAACATCCCTTAATTTACTTTTCTGAAAACCGAAGCCACCCTGATGTGTGTCCTATGGGGAGGATGGCAGATCTGGGGACACTGAGCACATGTCAAGGCACTGGGTTGTGCAGAGACTGCACACTGTGAAGGGGCAGAGCAGGGAGCTCCTGCCTTCAGCAGGGAAAGGCGCCGCTGGGAGGCTGCAGGGCCCACCCTCTTCCTCTGTCCGGAGTGTTCTAGGCCCTGGGGGTGGGGATGTCCCTGCTTGTGAAACCATTCCTGAGAAGGGAACCCAGGTGCCAGGAACTGGGTGCAGACACTCTCTTCTGGTGCCCCTCTCTGTCACCGGGGCTCGGGGCGAGCCCTCGTCGTGGGCTGGTGCTGAACTGGGTGCTGAGACCCTCGCAGGAGGGTCTCATCGGTCCGGTCCCCATGTCCCAAAGCTTGCAGCCTGGATGGTGGTGCCTGAGGCTGGGATGTTGGAAGACAAATGTCAGATTCAGGGTGCTGGTGCCCATTCTGTCCCCTCTGCTCATCTCACACAACTCCAGCATAATTCAGTGACTCTGGGTCCTTGCCCTGGCTCCTGGGGCCATAGCCACCTGACTGTGAGGGGGCCCATCTTTTGAGGGCACATGTGTCTCTCTGGCATAAACAGGATGTTGATTTCTCCCAGGATTAGTCCTGGCCTCAACCCACTGGGACACACTCAGAGTATGAATTCCTCTCACTGGCTGTGCAGCCTTGAGCAAGCTGCTTAACCTCTCTGAGCATCTATGCCCTCATCTGTAAAATGGGGATGAGAATGGCACCTCACAGGTGGTGTCAAGAATATATGACACAATACAGGTCAAGCCCTTGTCAATAACTGATACACAGTCATGTAATTATTATCAAATATCAGATCAAAATGCATATGGCCATAGGGGGTATCTGTGCAGGCAAAGTACAGGACTTCTCTGGGTGCAGGTGGTGCTTACTACAGGGAGCTAAGGACTGGCATCACTTTGCAGATGGCAGAGCAGGTGACTCCTTGACCCCCGGGCCCCTGCCAGGCAGATGGGCAACTGCAAGCTAGGCTGGGGGGCAGAGTGTGACATGGAAGCCCAATGGAGCTTCCTAGAAGACATGCCAGTCAGTTTGAGAAGGAAGAAGGAGTTTCCATTTTCCACCAATGGCGCAAGGGTTGGGGAAATGTGACAATTTCCTAGGTTCTGAGAGGCTCTGGGGGGTGGGAGGGAGGTGTCCTAGGGGTTCAGCACTGGACACACAACAGAGATTTCTGTTGTTTGGTGCTGGGTGTGGAGGGAAGCCTCATGCCCAGATGGTGTCACCCTTGGCCACACATACAAGGAAGGCTCTGGAGTTTGTTTTCAGAGGAGGCAAGGGGGCTATAGGAGTTGGGAGTATAGGTTCCTACCAGACAAGGGTCCCCAGCACCCTCACCATATAGATGAGGACCCAGGGCCCTTGTTAGAGGCACCAGAAACTACCACAGTGCTCTGGCTTCAAGCCTGGATAGGGACATCAGGGCATCACCAGCATAGCACTGGACAGACCAAGGAACAAGTGGCTGAGGCACTGTGTGCCTGTGTGTGAGCACTCTCCCTGAGCCTCTCCAGATCTGAGAGGGAATGAAGGTCCCTTCCCATCTCATGGATGGTGGGACTGAGGCTTAGGAATGTTCCAGGCTCCATAGCTGGGAGGTATGGCTCTGAGGGTCCTTAGCATCCCTGTGTGTGAGGGTGGCCTCTGGAACTTCCCTCTGGGGTTCAGTGGCAGACAGCGGGCTGCCAGGGAATGGACTGGAGGGCTGTGTGTGCATCACACACCAGCAAAGGGGTGGGCAACACTCCTGTTAAAGTGACACTAACAGCCACCCGGCACCTCAGGTCACAGCACTTCCGTCTGCATCCCCATTACTGTCCCAACCACTCTGCGAGCTGAGCAGAGCCTATGAACTCACATCAACAGTCAGTAGGAATAACCAGACCCAGACCCCACATCCTTGGTCTGGGAAGGAGCTGCTTCTCCGGAGGGCTGCTCTTCTCCGTCCTCCTCTCCACTTTGGAAGACACTGTGGGGGAGGGGCACAGGGAGACCCTGCTGGCCAAGTGGGAGGCTGAGGAGGGGATGAGGGCCTCAGAAGTGGGCTAAGAAAAGGCAAGGCAGGGGGAGCCAGGGGGGTGGGGTCCTGTCGCCACGCCTCCTAGTCAATCACCAGTTAATCACAGTTTGCTGAGTACCTACCCTGCACCTGCTGATGTTTGCCCCCATCACCCACAGCAGAAGCTGCCCCCACACCTGCCCTGACCCCTGCCCCCCAAATCACACACTCACCCCAAGCTAGCTCTGGGAGCCTCAAGCAGTGTCCCCGAATGTCACTGACTTCTCAGTGTCCTGATTCACCATGAGGGTGTGTGACCCCAACATGGACTCAGGAGGAGGGGCCTGAGCCCTCTCTCCCTGGTCACCTTGGCCAGGCGCCAGCCCCCTACCAAAAGAGATGGGAAGGCAGAAACCAGCCTCTGCCTGGTGCTATCCCCATCGTGGGCTGTGACATGAGCAAGTCACTGCAGCCCTCTGGCACCAGGTTCCCTGTTAAAAATGCAGGGAGGCATCTACTCTTCATCAGTTCAGCGGGCTGAGGGAGCCGGCAGGCTGGAGCTGTGTGCACCTCGGCAGATCACACACCCCGGCTGGGCCTGAACCCCAATGCTGACCTTCAGAGTGTGGCAGAGAAAGCATGACAGTGGTTGTTAGGATCCCTAGCAAATCACAGGACAGCAACTGCCAGGAAAGAAGGATGCGCCTTCATAAAACTCAGCTAACCACTGGCACATCGCGCTGCTGCGTCCTCGGCTCCATCCCCGGCTCCATCCCCGCGCACTCTCGTGAGAGGGTCTCAGGCCTTAGCAGAGTCCCCAAGCCCCATGCCACTTGCAATCTCCTGGGGCCTCCCAGCCAGGGATGTGTGGAGGGAAGACCAGAGGGTTGGGCTCAGGTGCTCCCCAATGGGGGCGCCTCCAAGAAAGCAGCTGAGAGCCCCCAGGGGAGCCCTACTTACCTGGGGCCGGGTCCCCGGGGGCGCTCAGGACCAGGCAGCAGAGGGTGAGCAGCGCTCTGGCTGGACGCATGTCTGCCCCAAAGCTTGGCGGGCCTGCTGGGGTGCTGCCCACTTTGTTGCTGGGGCCAGGGGCGGTTTCTTGCTGAATCACTTGAGCAGAAGTTCTTACCTCTTGATCTGTTAGCCACAAAGCTGACCGCTTCCTTTAGAAAAGTTTCCAGGCAGCGATCAGTTGCTGGGGGAGGAGGAAGAGCAGTGAGACTAGTGAACAACCCTGGCACAGTTTTCTACCCCTGAATCATGCCTGGAACAGACGTTGCACTAAAATATTACAGTTTTTCAGAAGCAGCCTCCCTTGATTTTCCTCCTCCGAACCATACACCCCTCCCGCCCCAAACCGGCCTCTGAGCTGCCCCCAGCAGGAGGCTTTGGGTGAGGGGGCATCTGCCCCAAGTGCAGGGACACACATGCAGACTGGAGTTTGGGAGGAGGCCGTCCTCAGCAAACACACTCTGGATGCTCCTGCACCTGGAAACCAGAGGAGCAGGCTTGCTGATGAAGTGATCCATTACTTTCATCTTTGATTCAAAACCTGCAGCAGAGAGGAAAGAAGAGTACAGTGAGTGGTACCTAGCCCTCAGTTCTGGTGCCCTGGCAGTGCGTCAGCGCACACGCCCAGTCCAGAGGGTAGGAGTCAGCTCTGGAATCAGCTGGATGGCCTGAGTTGGAATCCCTGCTCTGGGCTCGGTGCCCATAGCACAGTCGTTATGGCACCAGCCACATGCACTGAGGCTGGCGGGTACCAGGCCAGCCCAGTCCGGGCCAGCTAAACAATGACAACTGCAACAAAAAATAGCTAGGCATTGTGGTGGGCACCTGTAATCCCAGCTGCTTGGGAGGCTGAGGCAAAAGAATTGCTTCAGCTCAGGAGTTTGCGGTTGCTGTGAGCTGTGACACCACGACACTCTACCGAGGGCCACATAATGAGACTCTGTCTCCAAAAATAAATAAATAAATAAAAATAAAAAAGGGAATCCCTGCTCTGCCTCACAATATCTGGGTGACCTTTTGCAAGGACCAGCCTCTCCACACCTCAACTTCCCCCTGAAAGTGTTATGGTGAGGATTTGGGGACTTCCTCAATGTTAATTCTCAGGGCTTGGGATACAGCTTGCGTGTCTGTCTTTATCTCCTTGCGTCCCCTTCCCAGCTGGGCAAGTACAGACAGTGGGAAGGAGGGAATAACCCCCACCCCAGGCCTTTACCTGGCCAGGGGAGGAGCCCTGTGCACAGCCATCACCTCAGGCTGCTCCCTTGCAGACTCCCTTGTAACAGGATCCCAGGAGAAGCTTGGTGCCTCTGGGTCCCGTAGGATTTCAGGCAGGGAGATTTGTGTTCGTGGGACTTGGACAAGCCATTATCTCTCAGGGCCTCTCATGGATTTGTTATGAGGACTGTCACCCGGACATGTGGTTAGCACCATGCAAGGTGGACCGTGGTGTTCAGCAAAGAGTGGCTGCTGTATCTGTCCCCTTCGTTCTGTCTGCCCTGCTCTGCCAAGCCTTAGGACCCCCATTCTCTGACTGTCAGTGGCTGTGACATGAGGCCTCCAGGGCGGAGTCTCTTCTACCAGCCTCTGTGGCCTGATCGTGCGTGTCACGCCTGGGATTTACCCAGCATCAGGATGCCCTGGCATTGGTGTCTTTGCCCTCGGCCGAACCTTAGGCAAGGAGCCAAGCTCGGTCCTGCAAGTGGACAGGAGGCCAGTGCTGCCCTCTGCAGTAGTGTGTGGCGTCCTTACACTCAGATGCACTGGGCGATGCCACAAGCAGCCTCAGGCCTTGGCCCAGTCCCTGCATGTCTTCCAGGCCTCATCCCCTCTTATCTGTGAGTGTGAGTGGTGGCCGCTCATACTCTGTGGCCTCAACTCCCCACCCAGGCCAGGCCTGCTGGGCAAGCAAAGGTACACAGTGGCCTCAGTAAGTCACAAAATGCCACAGCAGGGAGGGGCTGCTGTTAAAGCAGCATCGTTTCAGGGTGCCGGGTGTGTGTACCTGGTATTCTCTGTGTACATGTGTGTAAGAGTGTTGATTTGTGTCCCTCGGTGTGCACATGTGTGTCCAGGAGACTGTCTTTGTCTGCATGTTCGTGAGTACGTGAAGTGTGTATGTGCTGATACGCATATGTGTGTAAGTCTGTGTGTGTGTTGTGACAGCTCATGTTATGCGCTCACTTGACTGGGCCCTACGGTGGTTATTTGGTTAAGGTTATTCTGGTGGTGTCTGTGAGGGTGACTCTGGATGAGACTGACACTGGGGCTGGTGGACGGAGGGAAGCAGATGGACTCCGAGGGAGGGGGGACTGAACTCCTCCAGTACATGAAAGGCCTAAATAGAAACAGAGGCTGAGTACCAAAGACCTCTCTCTCTCTGCTCAACTATCTTTGAGCTGGGATATCAGTTTCTCCTACCTTTGGGTGGGGACTGGAGTTTACACCATGGATTTTCCTGGCCCTTAGGTCTTCAGACTCACACTGCAATGTAGGGAATCAGCGCCCCTAGGTCTGGACTTCTGAGCCCCCATAGTTGTGTGAGCCGATTCATTATAATATATGTATGTGTGTTTTTACGTATCTCTTTCTTTATCTCTGTCTCTTTCTCCCATTAGTTGTTTCTGAAACAACTAATACAGATTTTGCCACCAGAGTGGGGTTGTAATGGAACAAAATGGTTAGGGTGGGTTCTGTGAATTGGTTCTCAGATTTCTGGAACTGGCTCTTTAATCTGATCAGATTTAAAGCCTGCTAATGACTCTATTTCCAGTAGTAAAAAAAAGTCTGAGGCCTGGTCTGCAGATGGCTCTGCAGGGCATAAAGGCACCACCTGGATGTGGATAGTGGCAGCTCTGCAGAACCCCCTCTGGGACAGAGGTGGGGAACTCTGGGCAGTATACCTGTGGCTTACTCTGCTTGGAAGGAGTTAGTTCATGGGCTCGCACCATGGTTTGCTGGGGGCTCAGGGACTTGGAAAGAACAGTACTGGAAATTGGTGACAAGGAAGTGTGGGGAAGAGGTATGTGACTAGACCCCTCTGAATGGGCAAAAAAATGTGAAGATATTCATGTCCCATGTTAATACTCAACAAAGGATGACCTATGCAGAGGAGGATTTAGTGATCAAGTGCATAGAATGGCCATGCACCACTTCACCTCTGCTCTGTGGATCCATCCACTCAGCCTCTTTCCCCTGCCACCCTGTCATTGCCCAGTGGGCTCAAGGACAAACTGGCCATGGTGGCAGGGATGGAGGTTATGCATGGATTTAGCACTGTGCACGTCCACTCAGCAAGGACACCTGGCTGAGGCCACATCTCAAGAGCTCCAGCTGATACACGTGTGTAAGCGTCTGTGCCCACCCCTCGCGTCTCACTGTGTGTGTGTGTCTGTCTGTCTCACTCTGTACACGTGTCTCTGCATGGTGTGAGTGTGAGCATGAGCATGTACACGTGCTGGACATGTGGGTGTCTGAGTGGTTCTATGGGTTGTTTAGTGCTCTACTTCCATCCAAAGCGAGGTTGTTCAGTTGCTCTACTTCCGTCCCATCCACTTACCTATTCATCCAGTCATTCACCCACCTGCCATTCACCCCTCCCTATTTAAAGTGTGGTCCCTAGACCAGCATCCTTGGGAACGTGATGGAAATGCAGGTTCTCAGGCCCATCCAACCGGCTGGATCAGACTCCCTGTGGGTGGGCCCAGGCTTGAGAAGCACTGGTCTGTCTTCATACCCTGATGACTGAGGAGCACTGGTGGTCTGCCTCATCCTGTCACTACCCTGGCTTCTTTTCTTGGGTACACACAGTGTCCTGCTGGCCTCTGGGGTTCCCCATGCTGACCCTGCAAGGCTCCTACCCAAGACTGCTGGTCCTGGGACACACCAGTGCGCAAATGCACAAATGCCCACAGGGATGTGTGCTACCTGGTTATAAAGCAAGGCTCCTACCTAAGACCCCATGCACCAGGGAAGGGGGTCCAAGGTGCTTGGCACAGTGAGACACACTGGTTGTGTCTCCTGACACAACCTAATCTGTCACCATGCTCCCTTGCACAAATGCACATAGAAAAGTGGTGGTAAAGAAAGCCATCTCTGGGCAGCACTTCTTAAAGCTCTCAGAAGGCAGCATAGTGTGCAGATGCCCCAATTTATTTACATCCTGCCACTGTCTGGGGCTCAGGTTTGAGGTCCCTGATGTGTTATAGGGGTAGCCATGGAAATGAGGGACAGTGTAAGGCTGAGAGCCTACAGGGAGTTGTGGGCATGACTTGCTGCTCACCCCAGGGCTTTGAGCATTCATGGAGAGGACAGACATGGTTTGATGGGGGCATTCCTGGTCTCTATCACCAGAAGACTCCTGCCAGGGTGGGCCTCAAGCAACTGACTCTGACTGAGGGCCTGGAGGCCAAGGGTGGCAGAGGCAGTGGGGCCTATGGGCAGGCGTGGACCTGGTGGGGCATTCTGGGTCCAGCCGAGGGCAACTGCTTCTTTATCTTCAGGCAATGCACAGGCTGTCAGAGCCTTTCACCTGCTCAAAAGGCTGAGCCAGGCTCCTCGTGATGGGTGGGGGTCCAGCACACATGGGGCTAGGAGCCCTGCAGCCTGAGAGGCTCCACACACCACCCTCCGTGTGAAGCTCTGTCCAGTGAGGATGAAGTCAGACAGTGATGGGGGCACACTTAGGATTGTCCTGAGAGGGTAAGTTTTAAAAAGCAGTGGCCATCACTACTGGTGATTGTGAAAAGCACTTCTGAGTGGCATGGCAAAACAGCTGGATAGACACACACTCTGGGAGGGCAGCAGACCCGGCACGGCCCTCCTCCCATGTTGGGGGTTGTCAGGGGGAGTTAGAGAAGGTTGAGGGTGCCCTGGGGTGGTGTGGCTGTGCAGGCGGAAATAGAAGAGTCACCTTCCTCCTCTATGCAGGTTAGCAAATTGGTTCAACTTGTTTTCATCATAACCCTTTCAGGTGGGCGTGCCTGTCCCTACTGTGCAGATGAGAAAACTGAGGTTCTGGGAAATGAGGCCTGTTGGCTCCCAGCTCTCGGACAGCTCAGCCCTGCGCGTCCACCCTCCATGCCCAGCAGAGGGCGCTGCCTGCAAACGCATCCACAGCAGTCTTCCGGGCCTGGCGCCTAGGACAAGCTGGAGGCTGAGCCTGTCCCCTGGAGGCTGAGCCTGTCCCAAGGCAGGTACCCCTGGACACTATCAAGTCTGACATATGGCATCCCCCAGTGTCTGTCACTTCTGGGGAGGCAGGGTTGAGCTTGGGGTCAGAAGGCCAGTTTGGGTGGGTTCTGACATGGAGTCTTTGCAATCTGTGACCTGGTCAAAGTGTGTTCAGTGCCAGAAAGAGGATCCTCTGTCCTAGAACCCAGTGCCCTCTGTTGTCACGTGGCCTTCAGCAGGCCACCCCTCCTTGGTACAGCAGGCTTCAAGGACAGCGGGCACCAGGAGTGATGCAGCCATCAGAGACCCTGCTGGGATGGAGGGTGCAGCCTAGGTTGAGCCCCGCTAGGCACCGGGGCCAGGCTCCAGGAATGGCTAGAGGCAGGTGGGACACCTGTGAACGTGGGTGACATGTTTGTACCGCATAGGGTTTGGGTTGACAGGAGTCATCTGGGGCTGTCCTGCCCCAGCAGCCTGGCTACACGGCAAGGTGTCCTTGGGGGCCTGAGCTGACCTGTTGCTTCCAGAGACAGAGCCTTCACTAGCCCCACCGCACTGCCCAGACCTTGCATCGGAGCCTGTACCCATGTGATGACCTCTGTAGTCTGAATGACTGGATGTGGCATTAGCTACCACCCCATGTCAGGGAACTGCCGGATCTAGGATGGCAAAGGATGGCTATCTGCTCAGTTCTTCATTAGCATTCCTCCTGCAACATTTTATTATAGAGACTTTCAAACTTTGCAGAGGCATTGGGGGAACCGTTCCATGAGCACTCACGCTCTCCTGTCAGAGCCCATCACGGACTTTCTCCACATTTGCTTTCTCCTGCCCACCCATTGCTCTGTTATTGTTCTGGTGCATTTTGAAGCAAGCTGCCCATTGGTAGATGTTAGGCCCTAGGACCACCCTGAACAGCCCTGCTTGGGCTCTGTCCAACCTCTCTGGAGGTGGGGGGCTCACCACCTGCTCTGGCTGTTACCAAGTGCTCTTCTGTGCAGGGGCCACAACAGGCTCTGTTTCTCCCAGATGTGACATTAGAAGATAGCACCAAGGGAGCTTCCTGAGAGTTGGTGCTCCTGTGGTGCATCAGAGCCCAGAGGGCTCGCTAGAGCCAAGCGCCTCTGACCACAGGTCTCTGGAGAGATCTGAGAATGAGATTCTGTAACCAGCTGCCAAGTGAAGCCAGTGCTGCCCACCTAGGACCACACTTTGAGAATCACTGGTCTAGGCTTACATGGTTTCTTGGGAGGGCTAAAGTGGTAAGCAGAACCTTGGGCGTCCTTCCAGGATGGGTGTCCTGCCTGAGGCTGCCTATCTTCACCCCTACAGGAGGCCATACCAACCCCTCTCCAGGTGGCTTTGGTGCCCTGGCTGCTGACTATGGGGCAGGTGCCTCACTGGGGCAGTTGCTGGTGTGTGTGTGGTTCTCTTTCAGGTGGTGTGTCCCCTCAGGGTAGCCAGTGGTCAGGGGCTGGCTCAGGCTGGCCAGTGGCCTCTTTGACTCTCTACCTGCATGTCTGAATCTGCTGACCTTCAGGAGATGGGATCCTGGCCAAGTCACTGGAGAGAGGTGTCATTAGAGCTGGATGAACCATAGCACCCAGCAACCTCCCCTGGCCGGATTTATCTCCTCACTGCCCAAGCTAAAGTGTTCTGTAAAAAAACATGTCTCCAAGAACGCCTTTGCCTCATTGTGCAGGCTGCAGAAGCTGACTTTCACAGATTGAGTCATTAAAGGAAGAGTAAACTTGCACTAACTGTAGATGGCTTATTAGTACTTATGCAGACGTCCAAGTTGGGGAAGAGTGTGAATTTCTCCATGCTTTGGGTTTTGGCTTGAACTCAAAGGCAGTCTCTGAGTGAACTCTTGTAAAAGCTTTAATTAACTTTTGCCAGTGTCAATGTGTGCTGTCACCTTCTGCAGCCCACAGCCTCCCCTGGTGTTCAGTTGATTTGGATGCTCTGGGCTGCCAGGGTGAAGGCTGGCTTAGGGCTTAGCCTCAGGGAGGGTTAGGTTGCCTTATGGGCTCTGGCAGAAGGGAGAGCTCTCTGCCTTAGAAGTGTTAAGTACCAGTGGCTGCTGCCCTTCCCTGCCCTTCCTGAAGTCACAGTCAAAACTTGGCTGCATCAGAAATGGAGAACTAAGCATGGACACATGGCCTCTAAGGATGTGGGGTTTGAAGACCTGTATTCAGGTCCAGACCATTGCTTGGAAGTGGCAGGATGGAGGCAGGGATGTACGACACAGGAGGCAGGCAAGGGGCTCATCGCAGGCCACCTGTGGGTACTTAGCCATGACTTCTACTGTTTGGGGGCCCAGAGGTAGGACTGGGAACCAAACTGTTTCTTGCCTTGGATGTCAGCAGTGTGTGGCCCCTCCAGAGGTCACCTGCCCGTATGCCTGTGTCTTTGCCCATTGGATGAGGAGGGGCTGGGAAGGGACCTGTCCCACCAGGGAGGGGCTGGGCCCTGTAGGTGGACTCCCCCCAGGGGCAGTTTCTACAGAAGCCCTCGTGGGACAGAGTCAACAGACCCTTTCCTCCCCCCTATGTCCTGCGTCCTGCTGTGTCTTCTGAGGCAGCTGCCTGCTGTGGTCCTTGCTCCAAATCTGCAAGGGAAACCCAAGGTGAACAAAGGTGAGGTGGGGGTGCCAGGTGACTAGGACATGGAAGGGGCTGAGGTGGAGGCTGGAGAAAATGAGAAAAGGAAATAATGAGAAATCCACTTGAAATGCAAACTTGTACGTATAATGTTCAAATCTCAGGTCATAAACTCCAGCACCTTGGAGCCAGGAGGTCCTTGGTGGTCATCACTGCCCCGAGGAAGGGAACTGAGGTCCCTCAAGGCTGAGGGTGCCAGGTCTGGGGGATGGGGGAACCTGAGGCTGCCTTGGCTTCCCTTTTACACCCAAATCCAAATAAATCTAATGTTGGTCTTTTAAGGCTGGTGTCTTCGCAATAAAGATGGTTCCAGTCCACGAACCCCTGTATCACTCTCCCTCCGGAGAAACCCTAACTACCCCCTTCTATCATCGCCCGATCAAAGCTGTAGTATTAATTCTGTGCTCTGGTGCTGATTTTAAAAGTACCTGTACTTCATTCAGCTTTATTTCATCCAGCCTGTAGATGGCAGAATTGTTTTACTTGAACAGTCATTTTAAAGGTTCAATTTTATTTGGTGAGTTCCTGTGTTGAAATGAGAGGTAATTAAATGTGCAGTCTCTCCCTGTTAGAGAAGCAAGTTAATGCTAGGAACAGGGAGGCACAGTAAGAAAGTACTGAGCAATTTACTTCTTCATTTGGTATATCTTCATTTCATGATTTTTGTGCACTTGGATTATAGTCCTATAAATGAACTAGAGCATAACACTTAAGCTGTACCATATGCAAACTGCTGAATTTCCTTAATTACTTTAGTCAGAGTAATGGAGCTTAGATCTACTTTATATTAACCATAAAGCAATTTGTTCTGCATTTGTATTTTAAGAGTTTGCTTGTATTAATTTTTTTTTCCATCTGGAGACCTTTTAAAGTTCATGTATAAATCATCAATTTAAAGCTTTGATATAATTGAGTTTGCTGAAGTGTGAATAGTTTGTTCTTAGGATAAAAGAAATGCTTTAGGGAATAAGAAATTAGAATTAGATTAGTGTACCATATTTGGGATTCAAAGTCAGAGTATTTGCTGTAGAAAAATTCTAAGGGCAGATTTGAAGAAATACAACAATTGCAGAGAGGAACTACTATAAAATTCAGTGGTTGACAGAGATTGCTCATATTGTTGATAATGGTAGGGAAAGCAGAAACATCTAAGCAAAAAAATTTTAATTTATTTTGTCATTCTGTTGAGATCAAAAAAAGATAAAAAGAATTTTAATGGTTTGTGAGACTTATAAAATTAGTGTGCTTAAATATAAATTACTGGACATATAGATTATCACAACCATCTTTGAAAAATTTTAATATGTTTTGTAATTACTGTAGAAGGGCATACTTAGCAGGCCAATTAGATAAAATTTGCTAGCTTTATAAAAAGGAACAAAACACTAAAAGGACTATAGAAGAGTTGAATTTTAACTTAATTTTAAGTACATTTTAAGTACTAACTAAAATAACCCATATAATGAGTGTAGAAAAACTACATTTCCTTTTATTTTTAGCTATAGTTGTGCAAAGTTATTGTTAATAGGAAATATAATTGGTGCACATTTTAAAATCTTAATTTGATAGGTGAATGATATAATGTATTGCTTACTGGAATAAGGAACAAGACTGCATTTAATTTCTAATGAAAATTTAATATTAAGTATAGGTTAAAATTCTACTCCAAGGGGTTTTAAAACACCTGTTATATCTTATTAGAGTTGACAGCAACCATAAAAGGCAGATATTATGCTCAACTCTGTCACTGAAAGTTGAAATTATGATTGCCTAATTAACTTTCCCCTTGGAAAAATGCATTTAGAAAAGATGTATATAATCAAAAGAGGATATACTAAAATGAAATATGTACTATTAACACTCTAATGCTAATCTTTTGAAATGATATTTCTAGTATGAAAGTCTGAGGATAGATTTGTTAGAGTGATCTGAAAATACATAGCATATTTTACTCTTCATAATAAGCAACTGTGATTGATCAAGAGATAGTGCGAAATAATGGAGATATCCATAATCTCTTTCTCTGGTTTTTATCACCTTCATTTCAGAGTAAGGGTAGTAATCTATTATGGGACTTTTATATTTTATTATTATTATTCAGAGAAGTTTCAGTTTATTCCTTGAAGGGGGTGTATGAGAAATGATTATGTTTTTATTTTTTAAATAGGAAAATATTTGAGGTTCTGAATGTGGCAATTTGGAAAATAATACTTAATAAATGCAGAGGTTTTATAATATAGTCTTTAATGTCAGGACTAATGGAAATGTACAGGTCTTTTAGGTGACAGAATAGGAGAGAGAATCATAAAATAAATATGAATTGTATCATGGCAACTAGAACCAAAGTATAAAAATATTGAAGAGAAACTTTGTTTTAAGAGAATTGATTTAGTATTTGTCATAAATTGGAGTCTAACATCATTGAGCTCCATTTAGTTGATTCTTTAAAGTGGAACTCTATTTGATACATAAATTTAATATGTGTATGTTTCTATAATATACTAGATCTCTTTTTGACAAAAGCAAACACATTGGGCCTTTTTTAAAAAGCTTTTCTTTTTTCTTACTATGGTGCTCTTTAGAAGGTGAGGGCGTGCTCTTTTAAAATTAAACAAAAAGTTCATTTATCATTCTGAGTTTAGCAAAATAAATGTGGAGGCTTGAACTGTCTATACACATTCTTTAATTAAATGTTTGTTTTCTTCATCAGGCCGTGTAAAAAACGAAAGGGTAATAGATATACAACATAATGTAGAGAGGTAGAAAGCTTATTTTATTATTTCCAAATATGTAGTCTATTAAACTTTGAGTACTTTCTTGCAATTAGGTATAAAATTGTTAAGGTTCAGATTTGTAGATGCTTGGAGATGCATCATTAGTGTTACAAAATATGTTTGCTTCTGTGTGTGTATGTGTGTTTTCCCTAAGCATACTTTTCCTAATCTAGTTACTCAAGAATTTGGTGCTGCAGTATTTTATAGACAATGGATTGAGATTGTGCATAGTAATTTTTGTTAATTTCTACCTAATGTTTAACATGCTTATTTAGTCCATAAAGATTTACTTTACTAAGAAAAAAATGCACACATTTTTAAAGCTCTATTCTAGTTATAATTAGTGTTTTAGCTGTAGTAAAGGTAGCTATACTGAAGCTGTAGTTAATGAGTTATAGTGGACTGAAGTTGGATGGCCTTTGTTCTCTAGTCTCTCATGAAATAACTGTTTTCATAGTAAATTAGGAGTTAGGAAACTTATTGTGGCTATTTTTCTTCCTGTGTTTCCAATATGTAACATAATTATAGATTATCTATTCTCTTCCACATCTGAAATGTTCATTGTCAGTAGTAGTTTTAAAATACAAGGATTCTGTAGCTGAAGGCAAAGAAAGAATTTATTAGGATATTCAATTAGACATGAATGCTCACGTGGACTCAATATGTCTGGTTTGCTGTATTTGAATTTCTAGGTGAATAGGCTTCAGATAGCTGATAATTAATTGATGATCCATATTTGTAAGGAACACTAAGATGTAAGGCTAGTATAGCATAGTAGAGTACAGTCTTGAGAGTTAAACAGGTAGATTCACATCCCTTAATCAGCTGGGATTTTGGTTTTCTCATTGATGAAATGGACATGCTGAGTTGGAGTTAAGTTTGAGTTTTATCATATTTGAGACATTAGGGGTGATAATTCTACTTTTCTGGCCTTCTTAGGATTTGGTACCAGTTGAGAGAGAGGACAAGGGTTAGAGTTCAAAGTAACAGTCCTAAAGCTGATCCTTATGTTGGGTTGGAGAATGTGACTTAGATCTGTGGCCTTCTGTGGTTGGTCTTCTTCGTATAACCGCATCTTTAGACTTTGGGCTTTTTGTTCAAGAGGGAGAGTTTGTATATGTAAAGCAAATACACATATTTAAATTGCTACGTTACACCCTGTGGCCCTAATGATGGAAACAGAGAGAGGGTGGCACTATGGATGTGTCTTTGAAAGGCAGATCTTGCACATGGAAGAGCTGGGAAGAAACTGTGTGTTCCTTAACCTGCAAATTCTTAAAAGAAAAGGAGAGAAAGGTTGTGGTGGGTGCTACGTATGCTTGCATCCTTTTCCCAGTCCTTCGATGAGGAGTGAAGGAAAAGTGAAGAACCAATAGAAGCTTTCTTCCTACTTCAAGGGAATGGAAGTGCCTTTGTCTCGAAGCCATAGGACCTCGTCATTTGAAATCACAGTATAGTCAGTTTAGTTCCTGAAGGGAAGTATTTAATCTCATGTAATGTTAGTGCTAAATTCCTTTGCTTTTAATCCTAAAATGTCAATGGAGACACAGGAAGTCCTAGTCTGTCCTCTTTCACATTTGAAATATATTTGCTGTGCTACAGTGTTTTGCTTCTTTGCATCTGCAGATCTGAATAATTCAAGGAGAGAAAAGGGTTTATGGAATTACCTGAGTATATTATTTGAGGCGAGAAAAGGGTCTATACTTCAGAGAGTATAATTTGTCACTACTATATGTTTTTAGTAAATTGTAATCTAAACATGCCTCTGAGCATATTCCTGAACAGTGGCTGACTGTTGAGAAGTTCAGGTGGAAAAATACGTAGTGTCTCCTGTGGTACCTTCGGAAAAAGTGGTTAAGTTTTATTGGAAGGTCATTTGGCTTGAGGTTTACCCTTTTGGTTCGTGGTGTGCAACAAAATCTGAGATTAATTTAACCACTTAGGTTCTCTTGCATGGTCATTGTTGACAAGGCAAATTTTCCTTTCACATTTGCTAGCGGGAACCTTTGAATCTTAAATAATATAATTTTAGAGGAAAATAAAAAGTCAGCTTTTAAAGTTCGGTCTGGATTATTCTGTTGTAGATCATTAGAACCCCATTTTTGTTGTTGGTGGTAGTTTTACTCCTGGTCGTTTTCTCAGGTCACTTTACGAGTCAGTATTATTGCAAAGACAAAAGTGGAAGGAGGAGATGAAATCTAAATTAATTTTTCCTTTTATTTTTTTTTAACTTGTAAGCACCTGGCTTGAAAATACATGTAGAGGATTGGATATGAAAAAAAGAGTTGAAAGTATTCCAGAAAAGATTTTTATTTTTTAAAAAGTTGAGAATTTCATGTTTCTATACTGTTTACTGGTTACTTAGTTTAATAGTTGAGGGTTTAACTTGGGAATATCCTCTTGCTCAAAGAAAATTTGATAGTAATTTACTTGAATTTTATTGATACCTCATGAAGCACATTATTTTTTGTGGCTAACCTTTTCTTATTTTTAATTTCAGTTGACCCCATTAAGATACTAATGCCATCATTATCTCCTACAATGGAAGAAGGAAACATTGTGAAGTGGCTGAAAAAGGAAGGTGAGCAAGGACATTACTAATGCATTGTTTGCTTTGTTATTTGGTCACTTGGGGTTTTTTTCCTAAATATTTGTGTTATGCAATACGGGATATATATTAAATTAATTGTGTTCCTTTGCCTAGTTAATGTACATTTGTTTAAATAAAATTTTCCCACAGTAATGTAACAAAGGTTTTCTGTGTTTTTTCAGAAGCACAGAATAGTGAAATATTTCAAGGCCTTTTCCCCAAATTTTAGTCCTTATGCATGGCTTTAGGTTTCAACTTCATAAATTTTCATTCCCCTTAATTTATGACTTTATCATGACTGTGTCTGTGTGTGTTTTCCTAGAGCTATGCAAGTTGATTATAAATTTGATTGGAAAAAAACAGATAAAACTTATAAGGAAAACCCTCAAAAGAAGAGTAGTGGAGGAAGGTTGTAGTCCTACTAGTTATTGAAACATATTATTACGCCTCTAGAATTAAAACTGTTGGATTGGTGCTTAAAAAAGACAGATTAATGGAAGTGAATAGGAAATAAGGAAATACATGTAGTTACACATGGGTATTTAGTGTATAATGAAGGGAAACAGTATTAGATTTATTCTCTGTATTATGTCAAGATAAATTACAGATGATTCAAACACTTAATACCAAAAATGAAACTGGAGGTGGGGGAATGTTGGATTTCTGTGAACCTGGAAGTGGAATAAACACTCTAACTATAACTCAAAATTCAGGTACAAAAAAG
The DNA here is from genome assembly GCA_963574655.1 of Perodicticus potto. Lineage (NCBI taxonomy): Eukaryota > Metazoa > Chordata > Mammalia > Primates > Lorisidae > Perodicticus > Perodicticus potto. Next base: position 12,879 of record CAUYRH010070702.1, on the reverse strand, counting down.
GAAATACTGACAGATTTGAAGATAAAAATAATAACTTTTGTATAGATGAAAACATGATAAATCAAGTGAACAAACAAGTGACAGATTGGAAGAGTATTTGCATTTTATATTATAAATAGTCAATATTCCTAAAAAATAGAGAATAAGACTGTAACTCAATAGGAGACTAGATAAAGATACACGTGTATGAACAGATGGTTTACAGAAAAAGAATTTCCAATGCCTCTTAAACACAGAAAAAGAATTTTAACCTTTCTACTGTTAAGAAATATACAAACACTGAGATATCATTTCTTACTGATTATATTGACAGACATTAAAAAGTTTGACAAGCTATTTTGTTGATGAGGCTGTGGAGAGAATAGGAGAAAGTGAGCACTCTCATACATTGCTAGAGGAAATGCAAAATGTATAAATACTAGGAAAGAGAATTTGGCACTATTCTAGACATACATTAATATTAATATTTACCCTTTGGCCTGGTAACTACTTCTAGGGATCTATTTCAGTGTTCCATGGACAAACAATGAGAAAGGACAAACACACAAGGCTATTTATCATAGCATTCTTTGTAATAGCAAAAGGTGGAAGTGTCCCAAGTGTTGGTGAGTACAGGATTTGTTGAATAACGTTTACCACATCTACAATTGTAAAAAGGAATGACCACTCTCTCTTCATACTGCTGTGGAGTGATCGTCAGTGCAGAAAGCACCGTAGAGACAAGGGCATATAGCTTTGTATCATTCATCAAGGAAAGGGGTGGCAATGCTAGCATTTTAAAAATTAAAAAAAACAATAAATAATTTAACAATAATGACTGATAGCTATAGAGTAAACAGTGTAGTGGAGAAAATAAAAGAAGCAGGACTTCACTTAATATATCTTACTTTTTCTTTTGGACTTGGAGCCCTAAAAATTAAAACAAAATGAAATAGGTGATTTTAATTATGTATCAGTTTGCTAACGTAACTATACAGGGAAAGACTATTTCAAATGTCAGTAAATTTGGCTCATAGATTAAATCGCTCATAGATTATAACTGCAGGACAAAGCATCTCCAAAAAACAGTCCTGAGTTGTTAAGAGTAATCCTGTTAATGGTGGTTATGTTGATATTCTAATGCTTTTGTGTGTATTTTATGAGATAAAGCAAATGAGTGGTTAAAATGGTATCATTGGGAACCAGAGTTTTGATGTGGTTTTTAGGAGAAACAGATATAAGATAGGTAAGGTTAGGAAAGACTCTGTGGTGGCACATTTTCTTCTAGCTCTTTCTTTGGTAATACATAATAACAAGGACCAATCCAGGAGCAGTGATCCCCTAGTGGCACTCAGACTGTAGTCCCTGAATACAAATTCCTATTAAAGTAAGTGAAGGCTCCCTGAAGAATAGCTATTTTGCAGGTCTGGGGCAGGAAATTACAAATGAGCTTGAAATATTTGTCACTTCAGAAAGCCAAGAAGCTATCAAACTCCTGAGAGCATCTTAAAGCACTCAGAAGCCAGAGCTGGGGCAGTTGGAGAATCCATAAGGATAATAACTATAGTGTATTGGAATACATTAAATATATTTGAACCTTTAGTTCATAGTAGCACCAAAAGAAAACCTTGGCTGGACATGGTGGTTTACACCTGTAATGGGAGGTGTGAGCACTTTGAGAGGCTGAGGCAGGAGGATCACTCAAGCCCAGGAGTTTGAGACAAGCCAGGGCAACATAGCAAGACCCCCATCTCTACAAAAAATGAATATCCCAGGTGCCATGGCATGCATCTTTAGTTCAGCTACTCAGAAGGCTGAGGCAGGAGGACAACTTAAGATTTCAGTGAGCTATGATTGTGCAGCTATACTCCAGCCTGAGCCACAAAGTGAGACCCTATCTCTTGGAAAGGTGAGGAGAAGGGAAGGACCCTAATAACAGTTGGTCAGCTTTGAAGAATACTGAGAAATTAACTAATTTTGAAAATTGGTAATAAATGGAAAGACTATTTTTTTCGGCTTTTTCTGTATAAACTGTAGCCCAGGATAACTAAATACAATAACTGATAAGGAGAGGTTTCTCATTATTTGCATATCTCAGCTGTTAAGAGCTGGAAAAATCATAGGATGTCACTGTATCACCATTTTGCAATCTCTAATGAAATAAGGGATATTATAGCCAGTGATCATCAGTGTCTCCTAACATCACAAAAAGATAACTGGTTATTATATGTTTTCTGCTGTGAAGTAGTCTTGCCATAAAGTTGAACCGAATATACTCAAGCCTATAACTCTAACTACCATTTTCCAGGAAATACAGGGGAAAGCAGATCATGTTCAGTGAGACCATGAGGAATATATTGCAGACTGAGGAATTCTACAGGCCAATTTCTTCAGGAATTCAGGAATTTCAGGAAGGGAGAGTGAACCGATGGCATAAAAGAGATTTGAGAGCATAGCCAATGTATGGACCTTATTTTGATTATGATTTAAGCAAATAAAATAGATGGAGACTTTACAAAACTGGGTAGATGTTTAATGATATTAAGGAATTATTAATTTTAAAGGCTTAACAGTATTTTAGTTTTTTTAAAAAATCTTATTTGTAAAAGATGTGAGTTGAAATACCTATGCATAAAATGATGGTATGTTTGGGATTGACTTCAAAATAACATGGTTAAAGGATGAGAGGGGTGTAGATAAACAAGACTGGCCATGAATCAGTTGTCAGTTGTGTAAGTGGGGTAAAGGATACACGTAGCTTTGTTAACTTTTCTCACCATTTTTGTATATGTTTGAAATTTTTATAATATATATATATTTTAAATAGTTGTACATATGATTCAGGATCTAATTTGAGGTGATATATATATTACTCTTTCTTCAGCTTTTTATATATACCAGATGAATTTGATGTTAGTATTGTAAGAGAATATTTGCTGTTGTGTTACTCCACTGTGTCTAGTAATCATTTCGCCAGAGTTTAAGTACCTAGTATAGTGCTTAGAAAATAACTCCGAGAATATGAGGGCCAAAGAGGTGAGTATGCTACAGTGCTCATCGTACAGGACAAAGGAGCTAGAAAAAGAGATTTTGTATATTTTTGGCAGGTGCTTTCTTTTCTTCTTCTTTTCTTTTCTTTTTTTTTTTTTTTTTTTGCAGTTTTTGGCCAGGGCTGGGTTTGAACCCACCACCTCCGGCATATGGGGCCAGTGCTCCTACTCCTTTGAGCCACAGGCACTGCCCTCTTTTCTTTTTCTTCTGGTCATCATCTCATGTGGTGGTAAAGTCACCTCTCTAGGTATTGGGCACAGAATATCCTCTTTTAGTAGTCAATATAGCCATCTTTTCTTATGCTTGATTCATGACACACCAGATTAAACTTGTAGAGGAAAGAGGGTAAATTTTTAGTTCCTATTAGGGATTGTCAGATAGATAGAGTAAGTATAGATGACCACATGAGTTCTCTACAACTATTATTATGCTTCACCTGGAGAAATGGTGAAGCAAATGTTGACAAGGGTAAGAGAGAAAGGAAGAACACATTGAGAATGAAGGACATGGCCTGGGGAGGACTTGTCTGATACCAGACACTAGCCCTGGCCAGGAGTTCCAGGGTGTCCAGATGTGATTCAGTGGGCACAGATGTCTTTCAGGCAAATGCTGGTATTGAGTGGTTCAGTCTAATGCTTACCAAGTAGCATTTAGAGACTTTAGTCAGGAGGCAGAACTTCAGAGCCTGGCAGAGTTATGCTGTGACTGCCGGAGGTCTTGCCTATCATGATTTCACTTTTGCCAGTGATGACAAGTGTGAAGATCAGGAGGAGGGCTGGCAAGTGTTTACTTGAGAACCCTCCAAATGAGCTTGGGAATTTGGGACAAGGTCCCAGTTCCCAAGGAGTTTGGGCTGCCAGGAAGGGTAGCAGAATAGCTTATGGATAGAACTGTGGATTAAGCCATTATGAAAGTTGGGAGGTATGGCACAGTGAGGCTATCCAGGTGATTGATCATGACTGATCCTTGATGTCCCCAGGTCTGATTGGAAACATTACTGAATTCTGTTCCTTAGTGGGGAATATATGTTGAGTTTGTTCACATGTTTCCTTCCTTTTTATAACTAAAATGGTAATCGGTGCAGACTTATTAGTACTGCTAATACAGGTATTAGCAGAGGCGAGAGTAAGTAAAAAGCAAAATATGTGACAGGGACCTGGGAAGGCTTTGCAGGTTAGGTAGTATTTGAGCAGGTCCCTGTAGAATAAATGGACTTTAAAAAAAGTGAGAAAGAAGGATATTCCAGTTAATACAAATGTATGGGTAAAGACTTAGAAAGAGGATGTCATGAGACATATTTTGCCAAGGGCAGGGAATTCTGACTGCGTTGCGGATATAGTGGGTGTGACATAAGATAGGTTGTGAGAAGGATCTTGAATACCAATCTGCAGTTTATCAGTCTTGTGAAAGTTATTATCCTAAAGTCAAGATATATCCACGCTGATGGTTATTGACTAAGAAGTGGTTTCTATATGCTTTCCCTTGCCCCGTTAGTAGCATTGCACTGAATGGAACAGGCCCTGAGAAGTACTCTGGTATCAGGAGTTGACTCTAGGTAATTTAAATAGACTTTTTTGCCTGTTCTCAATTGAAAAGCCAGCAATAAGAACTTCTAGTCAATCCAATCATCTAAACAGATGGAGTAAGGCTTTTGCTCCCTACTGGATATAATATTATAAGAGAAATCTTTTCAATGTAAGTTGAACCTGAACTCAGGAAAAGGGGGAATCACCAAGTGTTACAATATCCAAGCAGTAAGTAGGAATTGAGGCCACATGCACCACTGGGCCTGAGCTGGAAGGCTGGGGTTGCTAGGATGGGGAACAGTTGGGGTTTTGTAGGGTAGTTGGGGTACAGAGGGAAGAGGGGAAATCAGGAGTTAGGTTCAGGTTCTATGTGGTAAAATTTGAAATTCTTATTAAATATTCAAGGGAAGGTGTTTAATGCATGATAATTTTAGGAGGTGAAGTTCAGAGAGTGAAGTTTTGCTTGGAGATAGAAATTTGAGTGTCATCAGCATATGGACAAAATTTAATGCCATATGATAGCAGGCAGATTTATTTGTTTGACTTTGGATCTACACAGAATAAAAATGCCTCCTTCCTTAAAGATTTGTTCTCATAGGCCTTTCCTCATAGGCTTTGGGTTCAAATTTATAGTACTTGAATTTTCTGAGAACCCAGAGGTAGTTAAGGTGGTTCTAGGCTGATAATCCCCTTGGATAACGTGGCAGAAGTCATTATTATAGCAGGATACAATCTCTAGTTCAAGTCATGCAAGATTCACAGATAAAGTCCCACTTACCAAAGCTTCATAATTTCAAATTTAATAATGCACATGAAAGAGTCTTTTAGGAACAGAAGTCAATAGGTATGGAACTCCAAGAATGTCAGTTAATTGGAATTATTAAAAATGTTTGAAATGATTTAACATGTAAGAGAAGGAATTGAAAATATGAGAAAATACACCATCCAAAAAGTATAAGCAGATTTGAAAAGGACAAGTAGGACTTCTAATAATGGAAAAAACAAAAACTCTCAAGGTTTGGTTAAAGTGTGATTAGATATGATTGGACAAAGAATTTGTGAACTAAAGAACATCCTGGAGAAATTAGCTTACATGCAGCATAGAGTGATAAACAACTAGAAAATATGGAAGAGAAATTGAAATGTGAAAAAGAAAATGAAAATAATCTGGTAATCCAATAGTAGGAATTCTGGAAGGAGAAAAAAGAGAGAATGAGGAAGAAGAGCTAGTATCAAAGAGAAAAAATTGCAGAGAATTTTCTAGAGCTTGAGAAAGACATGAGTCATAGAGGAAAGAGCCAGCACTCCATTAGGAAGCACTTTGAGCGATTGACTCCACTTGGCTGCTGCCATCTTTTAAAGTAATTATCAGTATCTGAGAAAGTGTCACCTTTATAAATAATATAATCAATTGGGATCTATTTTTAGGTTTCTTTTCCCTGATGAATTATAGAGCTTTGGCTATTTCCATATTCAAAATGACAGGGAGTTATATCATTAAATAATGATTCAGACACAGAACAGCCTTTTAGAGATTATTTTAAAAAGATTAAATTTCTTCACACTTTGAGAATTTATAGGCTAGTAGATAAAAGGACTCTTTGGGCCACATTTATCTCTCAGACTTATGGCTCCCTGGCCATCTGATAGGTTATTTATACCTGTTAGAACTTGGACAGTATGATAAAGAACCAGGAGGCGCACGGTTTCATCATTCTGTTCTCTTTTTCTTTATTACAATGTGCTGTTTTCACGTAGGGCAGGCCAGGATATATTTTAAACCCCTGAAGCATATTTCCCTGAAGGTTGCTCCTAAATTCTGTGTTCTACCAACTGAGGGGCATTTTTGTTTTGTTTTTTACCAAAATGTATAAATAATTGAGAACAATCTTAATCCTTGGTTCTTAGTAGTTCACTAGTCTCTTTTTAAAGCACATCATCTTTGGAGTCAGTTGTGATCGTTTGATTGTAATTTGTTTCTTTCATTAACACTTTAGAGTGTACGCGTGGGTATGCCTGTACATGTCTAACCATGCCTGGTGCCTGGTACGTTTATGGTAACTGTTCAGTTGCTTTATGTTAACAACAAATTTATATTCTGATAGATAGAACTTTTTATATACCTTTTTCTCTTATTAGCTGTGTTTTTTTGTTTTATCTTGAGATATTTATGAACGTATGGTCACCATTATTTTACACGATAAGAAGACTGAAATTTTTCATGAAAAAGAGTAGTTTTGTATCTAATTATGAATCTATTTTTAAGCAAAGGATAGGTAATGATCTGGATAGCAGTTCAATCCTGAACCCTGCGAGGGTGTCTGCATACTTTTATTTGTGGACTGTTTTGCTTATCTGTGGTGTCAGATTTAGCAAAAAGTATGCACAGACACAGACATTTTTGGTTTTTGTTCATCAACTTTTTTATTCTTCAGATTTGCAGCAGAGAAGAAAAAAGCTTGGACACCCTTGCTTTAAGATTTCTTCAAAATTTGACTCACAACTACTTTTGCTTATGCTATGTGTATATGTATGTCTATATATATTTTAAGCCAAGGGGATAGATAAGGGTACAATGAAAAGAACTCTGGCCTGGGAATCATGGTTTATCTTTTGTGGTGCACACCTACCAGAATTACCTGGGAGCAAGTTGAACTAGATGTAATCCCAGGTACAGTATATGCTGGCCTTAGATTTCTATGATAACTCATTTTCATTTTCTTTATTTTTAAGTCACAGAAAATAATATAACATATAAATCGTTTCCATTCTTGTTGAACTAGTGTTTAAGAAAAGTAGTTTTAGAGTATTAGAATTTAAGTCTGAGTATTGAATAAAAAATACACATCATAATATTAGTAGAGGAAAAACTGTGAAAGTGGTAGATAACACACCCAATTTCAAAATCTCTTGAAAGGTGAATTAAGCTATAATTCTGCATCTCTTTTGCAAGTTTTTAATTGGAGGGCAAGTGTGCTTCAGGTATTTTTAGTTTAATTAGACTGGGCATAGTTTGTTTTGTTATCGATTGAAAGGTCAAATCTGTTAAAATAACAAGAGAATGTTCCTATTTCCCTTTTATGGGAGAATATTTAAGGATAAAAAAAATTGTTTATTTTCTTGAGCTACTTAAGATTTTCTACTCTGCTATGAAGCACTGTGGGACAAAACCAAGTTGAGGTAATTCCATCAAGTATTTAGCCCCACAGTGCCTGGAACATTTGTTGTAAGTGTACTTAACAGTGGCACGTGCCACTGCTGTTCCTGATGTTATCCTCAGATACTGTCACTCTCTGTGAGCCTTTCGTCGCATGCTATGAGACACAGGATTTGGCATATTTCAAATAAGTTTTTGTAAACATCTCAGGCTATATCTAATTAATATAATGTTATTATAAATTCCAGAAATAAAATTATTTTGAAGAAAGCTTTATCCTGTAACATTAGGTTTCACTAGAAAGTTACATGGGTCTTTGGAATCTACTGTAGATGGGGCTTTAGTTTCCATTATTTCTGGAGAATATGTATATGTTTGTGGTACTAAAATGGAAAACTTTTGAAAAATATATTTTATAAGAAATACCACTGTTTTTTCAGTGTGCTATTTTAACAGTTTTCAGGCATAATTTTTAAACCACACATTTACCTATTTTCCATGCACAATTCAGTGATTTTTAGCAAATGTATAAAGTTGTACAAACATCACCATAATTTGGTTTTAAAACATTGCTGTCACCCCCAAAAGATCCCTGCTGCTTGATTGTAGTCACTTCCTTCTCCCATCTCTAACTCTAGATGACCTTGACCTACTTTCTGTCTTTAAAATTTTGCCTTTTCTGGACATGTCATGTAAATTAGAGTAATATAATATTATTATATGGTCTTTTGTGACTGGCTTCCTTCATTTAGGTCCATCCTCATTAGCATTTGTCAGCAATTCATTCCTTTATTACTAAATTACATCCCGTTATCATACTTTTCTACATTGGTTGCTAATGTTGGTATTATATCAGAATTTTAAAGTTGGCAAATGGAATCAGAGTACAGTAATATTAATATAACTTTCTGTGGTGATGGAAATGTTCTGTGGTGAACTGTCCAATACCGTAACCACTGGATCGGTGTCATGTAAGAGGTCATAGTGAGGTGTGGGAGGTTAATCTTGTCTATTAGGCCCTTCCCAAACTGCTACTCATGCCTTCAGCCCTTAGGACAGGACCTCGACTGGCCCAGCAGCCAGGTTGCCTCAGTCTTGACCCATGCAAATATTATCCTTTTTATGTATGATGAAGTGAAAAGGGTTGACAGACACTGATTAGGGATCCCTGCTCTGTATTCCCACTCTGCTGTAGGTTCTAATTGGATGGGGTTGGCATTGTCTGCTTGTTGTACTCTACTCCAATCAGATTAGGAACTTCTTGAAGCAAGTCTGTCTTATTTTATTATTGTTTTTTTCCATAGTGTTTGATATGTCATTTACATAGGGGCACCTAGTCAATATTTATCAGGTAAATAATTATTTTTGTGTCTAAACATGGTTGTTGTTATGGTTCTACATAGCACCGAGAAGACTTTCTTTAACGTTCATGTTGCTGTTATTTACTTGGTCTTACAGATAAAAACTAGCTCTCCTTCACCACTACCACCACACATCTTTTAAGACTTTAATTTTTATTCTTACTTTTTGGCAAAACGAAATTATTTTGTGAAAACCACAGGATGTGTTTAGTTAATAGAATAAACTAAAATAAACACCATTAACTGTGTCTGACTGAGACTATACTTCATACCTAGAATTTAAAAAAAGAAAGGGAAGCCTCAGTGTATTGCAGTCCTCAGCTCTGGCTCTGCCCATCTGGACAAAGGAACAGGACGATGATGCTGGCGTCGGTGCTGGGGAGCGGCCCCCGGGCGGGCCTCTGCTCTGGCCCCTCCTGGGGCCCGCACTCTCGCTCCGGGCCCGCTCCACCTCCGCCACTGACATGGACCACAAGAAGATGGTGCAGGAACACACCAGGGCTGCCATCTCTTTCTGCAACCAGTCAGCTATCAACCAGTCAGCTATGGCAGCTGAGAAGCCGACTGTTACCTCACGCTCTCCGTGAGCCTCTCTTAGCTGCTCAGTCTTTTCTCTTGTTCACTTTTTGTAGACAGAACCATATCTTGTTGTTTTTGTACCCAGGGGTTAGTACAGTGCCTTATACATCAATGTTTGTTGAATGATCCATTAGAAATGACAATATGGAATAGGAAACTAGAATGTGTCTTAATTCTTAATGGTTATACTGCTAAGGTTTTATTTTTATTTTCACCTAAGATGTTGTAAAGTATTACCTAAAAGTGTATGTGAAGTGTTAACACTTCCAGTTTCATGATTTTTTTTTTTTTAATATATAGCTACCCATTCAGCTATATATTGAGAGTCTGAGACTTTAAGTAACTTGGATCACTAGTAAGTGTCAGAGCTTGGAATCAAACTCATGTCTGAGCTGAGAGAGTGTCATCACAACTGCTCTGCCAAGCATCATTTTGAATTATAACATTAAATTTTTGATCAAAGCTGAAATTCAGTAGGTTTGGAACCTTCATGGTTCATTATTTAGTCTCAAAATTATGTTTCGGCGTTTACATTATGGTTATTGATAGAACCTTAGTTTCATGATAAATTAGGGCTAATGCTTTCATATATAATAATATGTTTGATGTTTTGCTATGGTTCATAGTAAAAGTCATACAATGGTAGCTACATTTTTTTCTGTATATTTCTTCTTTCCCTCCCTCTCTCTTCCTTACCCTCTCCTTCCTTCTTCCCTCTCAGCATTTTCATATAGCTCACATATTGTCTATGTTGTATGAATAGATGTCAGTATAATGTTTTTAAAAAGAGAGAAAAACACTGCCTATCTTTATAAATGTCAGAAACATGCTACAAATCAAATATTAGAACCAAAAGAAATAACAAAGGACAATTTGATGTATACCTTATGAGAAAATAAGGATTGGTGAAATTATTGTCATTTTTTCCTGGAGCATTTTAATATAAAATTCATTATGTGTAGGGCAGTGGCCTGAGATGCACAGAATGGAGAGAATATAACACACTTAAGGTGTGTCCTATTCCTGTTGTGAAGAAGCAGCTTATAGTCTAGTAAATATAAGAAACCCCAAGTTAAAAACACTTAACAGTAATGTAACATTTTATATTATAATTTGTGATTCCTTTCAAATTAATTATAACTACCATAGGAATTCAGAAACAGGAACAAAATCTTGTGGTTTGAGTTACTCAGAGAAATAGAATTTTTAGATAGTTCTTAAAGGGCAGTTGGGATTTGAATATAGGTGAACAGAAATGATATGACATTATTTTATTCTGTTTTCCTTTGGCCAGAATTTATTTTCTGGGCATCTAAGTAGTATTTCATTGCTAGGTTGCCTAGTTCAATAGTTGCTCCCAGAGTTACAGTAGAAACATAGAAGAGTGTGATGTTCTTCTCTTTTTGAAATGTGATATTTTGACTACTAAAATATCTGTCATATAAAGGAATATAATATAGTGTGGCACTATAGCTTTGTCTCTATGACATATATGTAGGTCGTTTTGGGTCTATTTCTATTTATTTTACCAGCCTAATCTCATCATTTCTTTCACATACTGTTGGCAGTTCATCCAAAGTTTCGTATTCTATTTGCCTCCAAGGACTTTGGGTGTTTTGTCTTCTGCCTTGATCATTGCCCTTTCACTTGTCTATTCTTCATCTTTTCAGGCTCAAATTAGATGTCATTTTATAAATCTAGGAAGCCTCTCTCATGTTTCAAACTGAATTAATCTTGCATGTTCACAAAGCATCCTTTACTTCATCTCACAATAATTTCTAATTTACTTGTCACAAGTTATTAAGCAAGCTCCTAGAGGTTGAAAATCTTAAGTCTTTGTTGTTGATGTTGTTCACTGCTGTATCCTCAGTGCCTCAGTACATTTTCAATAGATATTTATTGACTAGAGACATCTCTTAAGGGTTAGGTGATCACCTTGCCCCTGGTGGAAGGGACTGTATTCATTTGTTTCCTGGCCAAGGAACCCATACACCTATATATACCCTGAGACTAGAGGCCTAGAGGAGGAGACGGGGAAAGACCGGGAGAGGAACAGAGAGAGCATCTCTCTCCCCACTTGAAATCTCTCCCTCTACCAGGAGCTTTGATGTTTTCTGTATTCTTTTCTGTAAATCAATTCTGTCTTACCACGTAGGGGTGGGGGTGGGGGAATAATGTAATGAAGAATAATAAAATACATATATTTAAAAAAAAAGGGTTAGGTGATCAATAAATATCATGAATTTATTTCATTAAAATAACTTACACTGGTGCCTCTCAGTGGTTTTGATTATGTAACTTTATTTGAGCATCTTAGAATACAATGGAGTAGTTTCTGTAGGGTAAACTTTTGGAATATATTTGTTAACTTAGTATTTTAGTTTTTCCTTCATATTCTCTTATTATGTTCTCCTGTTAATGATAATATTGCTACTTCAGCTATTTTTTATCTATTTATTTTTTCAAACCATATCTTCAGTTCTCTATCATTTATATCTGGTGTGTTTATAAGGAGGTGTATCTATTTGTTACATGTTTTTCTATACGTTTATTTTTTATTCTTTTCTATTCTATTCTATTTTTTGTTTTAGGTCTCTATCTTGTAAGCTACATTTATCCAAATTTTATTTTTGTATCTGTTTTTATAATCCCTGCTTCTAATAGGTAATTTTAATCCATTTATATTTATTGTGATTATTGGTATACCTGTATATACACACTTCTAACATTTTTGTTTATTCTGCCTTTTTCTTTTAATTCACCTACCTTCAGTTCGATGATCATTTTTTGTTATTTTATATTTTCCTCTGCTTTTTTAGATCCTGTATATTATATTTCTATTTTATTTATTTATTTATTTTTCTTAAATCATAGCTGCGTACATTACTGCAATCAAGGGGTACAATGTGCTGCTTTCATATACAATCTGAAATGTTTTCATCAAACTGTTTAACATACCCTTCATGGCATTTTCTTAGTTATTGTATGAAGACATTTGTATTCTGCATTTAAGTTTCGCCTGTACCCTTCTAAGATGCACCATAGGTATGGCCCCACTAATTATCCTCCCTCCATCCCAACCTCCCTTCTCCCCTCCCTTCCCATATTCTTGTGCTACAGTTGGGTTATAGCCTTCATATGAAACCTTTAAATTAGCTTCATAGGAGGGCTGAGTACATTGGATACTTTTTCTTCCATTCTTGAGATACTTTGCTAAGAAGAATAT
>CAUYRH010070700.1:0-11563 GCA_963574655.1 Perodicticus potto | reverse complement strand
AGTACACAGATGCTGATGAGAGGTGGGTTACCCCTTCACCATGCAGGATAACCAAATATTCCACAAACATTTAATCTAATTATTCTCCATTATCATCCATTGGTCTGGCTTAATTTCCTCAGTTTTATGCTAAGGTACCACAGGTCTAACCAAGCTGGCAGAGTGCTCCCATGGCATAGAATTGAATTATACTTTTTGGGTTTTTTTTTTTTTTTTGAGAATAGTTTGAAATGAAAATATTAAGGAAACTTAACTTCTTTCATTTACCAGTGGGTCCTGATTCTGGTCCAACTGATAATTTCCCTACGATAGGAAAATCTTTATCAAATTGAGAACGGCATTCATTTGCCCAGTGAAAGCCTTTTTTACACTTGGGACATACACCTGGAGGTTTACATGCTCTTTGTTCCTTTTCTTTAGCATTCAGCATTCTTTTCCCTTTTAAATACTCTTTTCTCTTATGGTGGCCTAGATTCCCACATTTATGGCATTTGATGTTAACTGGAGGATTTACTGTGTTGATCTTCCAGCTGCCCAATTTGAGTTGTCATGTCAATATAGCATCCACCTGCTTCAACTATAAGATTCATCTGATCTCTCAGTTGTTTTATATCAGATGCCATGATCTTTTTTTTTTTTTTTTTGAGACAGAGCCTCAAGCTGTCACCCTGGATAGAGTGCTGTGGCATCACAGCTCACAGAAACCTCCAATTCCTGGGCTCAAGCGAATCTCCTGCCTCTGCCTCCCAAGTAGCTGGGACTACAGGCACCCGCCACAATGCCTGGCCATTTTTTGGTTGCAGCCATCATTGTTGTTTGGCAGGCCCGGGCTGGATTCGAACCCGCCAGCTCAGGTGTACATGGCTGGTGCCTTAGTCGGTTGAGCCACGGGTGCTGAGCCTAGTTCTATCTTTTCTATTTCCCTCTTGTCTAAAAGCTTTTTTCTGCCTTTTTTCCAGCCACTTCGCAGAAGAGGCTAAAGGCTTTTATTGGTTTTTTTTCCACAGAAGAAGTAGTTAGAATTTGGAAAGAGAAAATGTAGGAAAGAAGAGGAAAAAACAGATGAGAAAGGCCTGTTGTTGGCTGTCTTTTTCTTAGATGTTTCTTTTCCCTCTAAATGTTTCTATTTCTCTTCTCTCATATATACCAAAGTTTATTTCCCTCTTGGTCCATGTTCACCAATCCTGCCGACTATGCCATTTGTCACAAGACAATTCTGCCACCACTTGCCATGGCCTAGGATGCCAGGTCTCAGGCCCAGCTTATATAGGTTCCTGATGTGGACCACTAAGTTACCTTGCTCTGGTACCATTTCTCTTAGGTGCCTGAGTTTCCTTGCTCTGAACAGTTTCTCTTAGGTGTCAAGATATAGGGGAAGGCAGTTAGAAGTTCTCTTCCCTACCTTAATAAACTCTTGCAACCTATCCCCAAACTTTTCTCTTTTGGGAAATACTAATATCTAATATCTAATTTAGCTGGAGAGAGAGAGTCTTAGAGTAAAGCAGTCCTCTTAGGAAGATAGATTTTAGTCTTTAGTAGAGCTTAATAATCTTCAGAAGAGAGATGCCATGCTGGCATTCTGCAGGCAGGAGAGGAGACAGAGTCAGTAAGTGAGTCTGTGACAGAATGAGCATGCTTTTTGACTGCCTTCTCCTCTAGCCTAATATAAGGCTCATCTCGTATTTCTCAACACCACAGGTGTAGAGACTGCCAATTCACCACTGCTCTCATCTTATGAGCTCTCATTCTTATTAGGAGAGCTAAATCCCTCTCCAGGCCCTTTCCACCCAGGTGTTCCATTATTGAGCTATACAGGTATTTCTTATAGCTCTTGCTCCTAGCCATAGGCTATATGGGCTGCAACAGCTGCCAATTCTTGTCTCAATGTGTCAAAATCTTTGGTGATTTTGTCTTTGAATTCCTTGAATTCTTGAGACAATTTTTGAAATGCTCCTTGAATTTCTAATTCCAACTTTTCCTCTATTTTATTGATCTTATTTGCAATCCAAATTCTTAATTCAGCTTCTGACATCTCAGCCATCTGTTTACGAATGGGATCTTCAGTTGTGTCTGCCAAATTGTTCCTTGGGGGGGGGTTGATCTACTCTGGTTGTTCATGTTACCAGAGTTTTTCCTCTGACTCTGCCCCATGATTATTTTACACCATTTGGCTAGATGAGCAGATAAGGAGAAGTTTGGTTGGGGGTTCTAGGAGTAGTGATTGACCAGTCCTTTGCCTGAAAGCTGGGACTGACATCTGTACCTTTTCCCCTAGAGCTTTGCCAAGGACCCATATGGTGGATACAGCCTGAGAAACTGGGGACCTTCTTGGTGTGGTGGGGGTTAAGTGGCTCTATCTTATTTTCAACTGGTCTCTGTCTTACCCTAGTGGATCAGTTACTCTGGGTTGAAGTCTGAGCTTTTGTTTGTATCCTTGGGGTTGCAGCTCACCTCAGCAGGGTTGATGTGTGTTCTACAACCTTCTCTTTTGGCTCAGATCTGAACCATCAGCTTTCTTGCTAAATTTCTGTCCTTTAACTCTCCTTCTGGATGGGAGCCTCTGTGGAAAGCTGGCTACAGATCGCCATCTTGCCTACCCAGTGTACTAATTCTTTGGTCAAATCTGATTAAACTTCTTTTAACATCAACAACCACAACTTCCCATTTAATCATATTTGATTTTTAGAATTTTACTGTCTACCTTCCAAAGTTGTCTTCTTTCTTCTAATTCTAAGTTCATTTTGCAATTATATCTTTTATTTCTTCAAGAAGTTGATATGATAGCTGTTCTACATTCTGTACCTGACAGTCCCAACACGTGCAGTCCAAGTCCGTTGTCTCTGAGTTCTGTTCACTATCAGAGTGGCTTGCCTTCTCAAGCCATAACCTCTCCACTCAGCCTTAATCTGCCAGAGTCCTGCAGTCTCAATTTGGAGAAATTTTCCTTCAGAGGAGGCTTATCTCTGCTTTTGCTCAGAGCCAAAATGTGCCTTACCTGGGAGCTTTTAGGCCTGCTAGGGATTTTGGATCAAAGCAATTTTAAGCTTCCCTCCTTGTTACAGTTCCAAGGTAACAATCTTCTATGGTCAGTACTACTTACCTTCCTCCTCCCCCTTACTTGCCTGTGCAGTTTGGCTCCATGCTGCAGTCTGTCAGCCTACTATTATGGTGCCCTCCCCGTTATCTGCTGTGGCCAAGGCGTTCAGCCTTCCACATGAACCTCAGCTCCTGGACTCCTGATGCAGGTCGTTTTTTGTTTGTGTTGGAGAAGGAGTCTCTCCTACCTTTTGCAAGCCCATTGTTGCCTCAGTGTATGAGTAAAGAAAGTTTAGGTCATGGGGAAGTTGTAGGAAGGGTCCTCAGAACTTAGTCATTCATGACAACAGAAGCATAACACTTTCTTAATCACTAACACCTAAGCTTGTACTAAAAGTGAGGGATGGTTGGACCAATGGGGGACTGACTATACTAACTAAAAGACTTCAGAAGCAAAAGAGGGAAGGACTTATAACATTAAGGTTTAAAGCCAGAGTGGCTCCCATGCTGGTCTCTGATGTCCAGTCCAGCAGAAGTGTCAGTATAGACTGAGCTGTATTGTTCCCTTGAACAGATGGCATGAGAAAACAACCCCAAGATGGACAGAGGATCCCAGGAGACTTCTTAGAATTTGAACCAGCTTGAGGTGTCAATGCAACCCCATTCCCAGTCTCTGGAGGTGCTGTTACACAGATTGAAGGCCTTTTACGCCAAGCAGGATGAAAAGTTTGCTAACATACTGGATGCAGTGGGAGAGTTTGGCACTTTCCAGCGAAGGCTGGTGGCTCTCACTTTCATCCCCAACATCATGGCAGGCTTCTTCCTGTTTGTTGACTTCTTTGTATTAACAACCCAGAAGCTCTATTGCAACACCAGCTGGATCCTGGCAGTGGGCCCCAACCTGACAGTGGCTGAGCAGCTGAATCTGACGCTTCCCCGAGATCCCAATGGCAGTTTTCTGTCATGCCACATGTACTTACCTGTGCCCTGGGATCTACCTTCTATTATCCAGTTTGGCCTCAACCACACAGATACATGCCAAGATGGGTGGATCTATCCTGACAGCACAAAGCGATCGCTGAACAATGAGGTTTGCTTTGTCCAGGACCCTACTGGCCCTACAACTTTAGTGATGTGCCCCCACCCTCATTGGAAAGGTAGGGAAAATCAGGCTCAGAGTGGGAGCCATTTGCCTAAGCTCAACCCGTGGAAGCAGGGCCCGGGCAGAAAATTAGGATACCTGCTTGCCTCGCCTTAGCCCTGGTTATACATTATAGAGTGCATTTGGAGTAGAGGTAGGTGATGGATTGCCGGGTTTGCCATCTTCCCAGGGAACTGCTTCCATAATGTGGGTCTGCACTTGGAAATCATTGAAGATAGGGACTGGGGAAAGAAGCAGCTTTACTCAGGTGTTTTTCCTAGGGTTTCTTAACCTGAGCTTCCACCTGGGCTCTTTGTAGCACAGAGCTACCTGATGTGAATCTCTATGTTGGAGCCCAGCAACTATTTCTATGAATAAAGAGTCTGCAGTAACTCCTGCCTTTGCTCAGTTACCTCCCACCTATCTCCATCTTATCCTCTGCCTCTGGTCTCTCTCTCTCTGGACCTATCTGCCAGCCAGTGTCTACTAGGTGCAGGACAAGATGCAGAGGTAACAGACCAGAGGCAGATCTGAGGCATGCTGTCCCTACCCTAGGTCCCCCTGTCTCTAGGTCCCACTCCTGGGCAAGGCTCAGTCTCCAGACCCAAACTTTCCCCTGGTGGAAGCCCGTGGCCATTTCTGTTTGACCCACAGTTTGACCTGGTATGTGACATGGAGCCGAAGAAGGAAATGATGCTGACCATGTACCTGGCAGGGATCTTGATAGGCTCTCTCACCTTTGGAATCTTAAGTGACAAGTGAGTCCCCAGAGTTCCTTGGGACACCCGGCCTTCCCCTCACTGGCATTCAGAGTTGAAGAGTCTCAAGTTGGGGGAGGTGGGTGAAGAGGTTTTCTGGGATTCTGTGGAAGATTCAAGGCCTGGCCCAGATGTTCAACTGGGGCCGGTGAAGGAGATCAAGATGCTGGGTGCTTGGTGCATGCATCCATCCACTCCTGTAGGATGGGCCGCTACCCTGCCATCCTGCTGTCATTGCTGGGGCTAATGGTCTTTGGCTTCGGGACAGCCTTCGTGAGAAGTTTTCAAGAGTATTTATTCTTTCGCTTCTGCGTGTCACAAGCAGTGGTCGGATACTACATCACAAGTGTGTCTTTAGGTGAGACTGGACTTGTCGGGGCTGAGCTGGGCAGCATGAGGTGGGGTCTAACAAGGGTGGGCAGGGCGAAATAGCTGGGAGCATATCAGGGAAATGGTCAAGGGCAGGTGTATACCAGCTGGATGCCCATAGATCACATACAGTCAGAGCTTAATTGGGAAGGGAGAAGTGGAAGGAATCTCCACTTTTCATTGCCTGAAAATGCCAGATCATCTGTGCCCAGATAACCCTTCCACCCTCCTCCACCCTAACCCCCTCACATCTCACACATCCCCCCACTCTCCTTCCCCCAATACTTACTCCTTGCATACATTTATTAAGCCTTGAGGAAGGGGCCGGGCAGCTGATAAGCCCTTTATATTCATTGTTTCATTTCATCCTGACGCTATTCAGTAGGAAATATTCTAAAGTTTCTTTAGCTGAGGAGGATACTCCAGAGAAGCTGACCAACTTGCTCAGGGGTCAAACAGAGCTTCAGTGAAGAAACTGGTATTTGAACCACAGCCTACTTGATGCTGAAGCCCCGAGTGAAGCCTTATAACTGCAAATGCATGTGGTGTCCAAAGTTCCCTGGCAGGTGACCTCTTCTCCTTGGGAGATCCTCCACAGAGCCCTAGGCCTCATGGCCAGAGCACTAATACATTCAGAGCAAAGGCGAGGACAGTGATTGCTTGTCTTGCCCTGTGTCAGGCCACAAGTAGGATATTGTGCATAGAACCAGATCATCTATTGAGAGGCATGTAGTCAGGAAGGAGGGGCTGAGGGGGATTAGCTAGTTTGAGAAGCAGTGGGAAGCTATGTATGAGATGAGGAGGTCAGGCAACCAGCCCAGGCAAGCTCCCCCTGGGGGAGCACAGGTACTCTTCCTGACTTTGGGGGCTGTCTGTGTACCTAGTGCAGATCACAATCAGACAGAAGACCCTGTGTCCAGACTGTCAAAATCAGGGTGGGGTTATGAACAGGCTAGAGGCAGGGGAACCCTGGGGATCTTGACCTGTACATGATTTTGTCTTCTTTGCATTTGCACAGTTACTGAGTGGCTAGTGGGTGAGCACCGGGCCCATGCCATCATCCTGGAGCACTGTTGTGTTGCTGTGGGGATGGTGTTCCTGGTGAAGCTTGCTTCCAGTCTTCACCACTGGAGGCTGCTGTTTCTGCTGGGAGTGGCACCTGTGTTCCCCCTCATCGTCTGTATCTGGTGAGGAAACAAGTACAGGTCAGGCACGGGGCTGGGTCTGATGGGCTGTATATGGAGGGGGTGGAGTGGTCCTGAAGCTGTGGGAGTGGGTAGTTTTTCCCTGGGAGAAGGACCCAAGGGCAGAGCCTCTGCATCCCTGGCATTAACACCCCCAGAGGAGACAGTTAAAGAGATATTAGAGAGGAGTTAAGAAAACCAGAAGGAAGAGTGTTGAAAGGCCAGGATTCAGGGACAAAGGAAGAGTCAGGCTCGAAGGCAACAGAGGTGAGGCTGGGGAAGGGTCTGCTGGCCTCAGGGACCTTCTTGAGGTGACTTAACTGCATGGCAGGGTGTTGAGAAGTCTAGGCGCTAAAGCAGTGGAGCCACCCTGGAGGGGAGTCTTGCAGGGAAAGGGGAGAAAGGGATGACTTGTGCAGTCAGCTATAACAGAGGCAGGAAAGGGCAGCTGATCTGTGTAACTGTAAAGCAGTCCCTGACAGGAATGTGAGGGATTGAAGCTAGGAGAGGGCCACTGATGGAGGAAAACTTGGAGCTGTGAGAAGGTGGGGTTGAGAAGCAGAGAAGGTGTGGCTGACCAAGGGCAGGGTAGGCAAAGGGGATGGATAGAGGGGACGGCAGAGAGGGAGAAGAGAGGAAGACAGCTGAAAGAACTCATGGATGAAGGGTTAGATATTTCTGCATGAAGCAGTTTCATTTTTAACCTTGATATCATCACATATAATCATCATGACAGGTGTTACTCCCATGCCATAGTAGGTGGAGAAGAAGGAAACTGAGGCTTCCAGGGGGAAATAACTTGCCTAAGATCACACAGCTAAGTGAGGGAGCCGGGATTTGAACTCACCAGCCTGGCTGTAAATTCCCTGCATTTCAACCGGTGGTCTATACACAGTATGGATGATAACAGATGGGATTACCATTTAAGAGTGAGGGCATGTAGCTGACTTGGAGACTTCCCAGGTTTTATAGATGCTGGAAATCAGTTTGGCAGTCCTTGAGATACCAAAGCAAGTATGGGACCTAGCTGATGCCAGTGGCACGCATTTGTCATCAAACTAGAAAAGAGATGTTCCTGGGTTGACTTTAAAACATTATAGGTGAAATTTACTAAATGTAGAATATAAATAAATGTCTTAACACAATAACTAAGAAAATGCTGCAAAGGCAGTGGTAACTAGTTTGATGAAAATATTTCAAATTGTATATAAAACCAGCACATTGTACCCCATGATTGCATTAATTTACATAGTATGATTTAATAAAAAAATTGAAAATGTTCTTAATGTAATAGATGCATATGATTAAAAACTAAATAGTATCAAGAAATTTGTGATGAAAAATAAGATCAATTTCTGCTCCCCCTAGTCCCTACCTGGTTCTTTCCTGAGAAACTCTCACACTGAACTTCCTCAGCTCTTTCTTTGTGTAGATTTCTTCATAGTCCTGCATGTTATGAGTAGACTGTATCGAATAGGCGAACTCACTGGGGTACATTTTTCTTCAGCTGCTGCCTTTAGCTATGTCTTTTAAGTGATCCCTTCCCTGACACGTAACAATATCTTGGCAGGTTCCACCTTCTTCTAGCCATTCTTGGTTGTTTGAAGAAATCTCATTTTGATAATAAAGACTCACTCTCAGGCATTAAAAAATGTACTGCTGTTAATTCAAAACTTCATTCTTATAATCCGTAATTTTTCCCTGCCCCCTAGCTCAGGATAGCAGTTAAAGGGGAAAAAGTGTGTTCTGACCTATCATTCTTCCTCCTGTCTCTCAGCTCTGATCTTCTAGTCTCTTGGCAAGGGAGGGAGACATCAGAGAACAGAAGCCAATGAGTTATATGACTGGGGCTGTTACTGTGTCAGTCACTGCACAACCTCTTTGTATAAGGGTCTCCTCAGCCTGCATATGGGGTGCCCATAAGACAGCAGTGTCCACTTGGCAAAGAGCTCTCACTGCCCCAGCCACGCCCTGCCATGGTGCATTGCTCTCACCAACCTCTTGCCTTCATTATACGCTGTCAGGAGACACTTATAAGTCTCCCACAAATTCTCTTACTATCTAGAGTACCATGACAAGCCCCCCTACATGTCTAAGCCAGCAGACTACAACTTGAATGTGGGAGGGCAAATGTCTTTTTCCAAAGGCAATTCCCTCATCTATCTTAGGAGGTCTCTTGAACTACTCTTGACCTGACTTGGGCAAAGAAGAGCTCAGTGGAAAGTGGGATGGAGAAGAGATAAAAGACTTGTTCACTTCCATGAACCAGATCTGCAGCCTCTACATGTGGCTAGGGGCTGTGGCTACTGGACAGTCTTGCTATTTTTACTTTAGTAAGTCCTCCCCTGAGTGTCTTTGAATGTGCCTGCTCCTTAGAATGTAAAGTCATCCTTCACTGTTACATGTATTAATACCAGGTTTGGACTTGAAGTGAAATTCCAGAACAGAGAACTTCCAGTTTACATTCTATCACCCTGCTCTTCCTTATAATCTTATTTTGTCTTTTATTCTCAACAGCACCGAGATCTTGTTTTATGAAGAAAACATGCTCAGATCCTTTTAGGATAAAAGTTAAGGTCTTGTTTTCAGTCCCCCTTCTGTTTGCTAACTTCTGTGTTGTTTTTGGGTCATTTTTCTCTATGACTATTTTGGACCCTTTTTTAATTTGGGTGGTTTTCTTCAATATTTTTCATTTTTGGTCATTTATTCATATTTAAGAGAGGTTCTGGTCTCTAAGAAGCTAATGGGAAACTCTGTGTGAGAGGGAGCTGAGTGGCTGACTGGCAAAACAAAACAAAACCTTAGCCTCAGTAATTTATAAATAACAGAAATTTATTGCTCACAGTTCTGGAGACTGGGAATCACAAGGTCAAGGTACCAGTGGATTCAGTGCCTGGGAAAGTACTACTTCTCATAGATGGCACCTTCTGTGTGTTCTCATGTGGCAAAAGGGACATACAGGCTCCCTTTGGCCACTTTTCTGAGAGACCATTCATGAGAACTCTGCTCTCATAAGCTAATCACCTCCAGAGTGTCCTACCTCTTAACAGTGTTGTATTAGAGGTAATTTGTGTTATATGAATTGAGACAGGGACACACATTCATACTGTAACTTTCCCAATGGAATGTTCTTTCACCACGCATAATTCATGTCATCTGAAAAGCCAGAAAATCTTAACTTGTTTTGCAATCACTTCAAAAGTCTAAGTATCATCTATATATCACTTGAGGCCAGGTGCCTTGGCTCACTGGTGCAATCACAGCATTTGGGAGGCCAAGGCATGAGGATCACTGGAGTTAGAGAGGGCAAGACCAGCGTGGGACATATAAAGACATCTCAACTCTGTAAGAAATACAAATATAGACAAAAAGTACAAAATGTACAAAAAAATAAACTAACCAGATATGGTAGTACACATGTGTAGTCCTAACTTCTTGGGAGGCTAAGGCAGAAGGATGGCTCGAGCACAGGAATTTTAGGCTGTAGTAACCTATGATTGTGCCACCGCATTTCAGGTTAGGTGACAGAGTAAGATTCTTTCTCTAAAATTATAAAAATATGTATATAATGAAGAAAAATACCTGAATCAGATATAGGTGACACTCAAGCATGATTCACCCTGAAACACATTCCCCTCCAGCTTTTTTTTTTTTTTTTAATTAAATCATAATTGTGTACATTAGTGCAGTCATGGGGCACAATGTGCTGGCTTCATATACAATCTGAAATATTTTCATCAAACTATTTAACATAGCCTTCATGGCCTTTTAATCACTATATGAAGACATTTGTAAAAGGCGAAAGATCTGGTGATCTGAAGAGAACCCAGAGTATATATGAAGACATTTGTATTCTGCATTTAGTAAGTTTTGCCTGTACCCTTCTAAGATTCACTGTAGGTGTGCCCCACCAATTACCCTCCCTCCACCCCTACCTCCCTCCTCCCATCCCCCCTTGCCCCTTTCCCCATATTTTTGTGCTATAGTTGGGTTACTAAAATTGGAATGATACAGAGAAGATTAGCATGGCCCCTGTGAAAGGATGACAGCTTTGAGCCTATGAAATAAAACCCAATATGTGCTATGAAAATACAGTGATGGGACAAGCAAAGAAGAGAAATTCCTATTCCAAACCAAAGAAATAGTAAAGAAGAAAGAGATAATAGGTACCAACCAAATCCAAAATCAAACAGGGAAAATATCACCTCTTTTTTTTTTTTTTTAGATTGCAGTTATTTTATTTTACAAATAGATAAAAAAAAACAAGACAATATACTATAATTGGTAAGAAAAGATTTTTGATATATTTAAGTGACACTTTATTCACATATATATATATAAAAGCTAATTATACATTGGGAAAGGTTTATAAGAAAGAGTTTTTTGTTGTTGTTTTTTATTGTAGGGGAATAAATGTGCTATGGTTCCTTTTAAAATATTTTCTTAAGATATGCTTTCATGACAGTAGAAAATAAATCAATTCACTTGCCTACCAAAGAAATAAAATGTTGATGTTACCTCCTAAGTTAAACATACCTGGCAATTCTTAACTACTTTTCAAAAAGAGTAAGGAGCTAGGTAAAAAAGTGAGGGTTTGGAGGAGCCAAGATGGCGATCTGTAGCCAGCATCCTGCAGAGGTTCCCATCCAAAAGGAGCGTTAAAGGACAGAAACTCAGCAAGAAAGCCGATGGTTTGGATCTGAGCCAAAAGAAAAGGTCGAAGAGCGCACATCAACCCTCCCAGGGAGACCTGAGACCCCGAGGACACAAACAAAAAGGTACAGAGCACATCACCAAGCGGACGGGAGTCCCCTCCCCCCATGAAGGAGGTTCGCCATACCTCCAAACAAACAAGCCAGCAGAGTCCGGACGTCCTCCCATCCTACCCCACGGGAGAGACCTTCTAAAAACCAAACCTCCATCCCCTTATAGGGTGCCGCGGTGCTCTCCAGCCAGGCATAAAACTGTATATACTCTCTACCTGCAAGTCGGAGTTCCTGGTGTTCCCCTCCACTCTCACCCCGAGGTCTGGAGGCCTGTCCCCCACAGAGTCCAGATTCTGGGAGATTTTCTTG
>CAUYRH010070699.1:0-40260 GCA_963574655.1 Perodicticus potto | reverse complement strand
TCTGCAGTAGCTACCTCACAGTCCCTTGGAGGGGTTGCTCTGGACTGGTTTTTCATGATGCCAGGAGTTTTCTGCTGATTCTTCCTCATGAGTGATTTCTTTTATCTGTTTCCTTGCCCTAATTTTCCTTTCACTTCCTCCTACTCTTTTAAGTTGCCATGCCTCTCTACAAGGGTTTCAGTGAGTCCTTTTGGTACCAGTTCTCCACTGCTTTTACCTTCCTCAGGGGGTCCAGAAGTCTCACGCTGTCTCCCTGTGTCCCCAAAGGGATGTTTCTGGGCAGATCCCGCCAGCCAGAGATGCCTGAAGTCTTCTCTCCCCAGTCTCACTGTGCTCAGTTGCAAGGAAGCTGTTACTTGGCTGTCATATTGCTCCCAATCCAGTACTTTTCTTTATAAACTAAAGATCAAGGCCAGCTGTGGCTCATGCCTGTAATCTTAGCACTCTGGGAGGCCAAGGCTGGGGGATTGCCTGAGCTCATGAATTCGAGACCAGCCTGACCAGAGGGAGACCTCGTCTCTAAAAATATAGTCAGGTTTGTGGTGGGCTCCTGTAGTCTCAGCTACTTAGGAGGCTGAAGCAAGAGAATCGCTTAAGCCCAAGAATTGGAGGGTGCTATGAGCTGTGATGGCATGGCACTCTACCAAGGGTGCAAAGTGATACTATCTCAAAAAAATCAATAAATAAACTAAAGATCATACAAGAACGCCTAGGTAAATGGAGCAATATATTCCTTGATAGGAATATTCAGATTTCAAGGATACAGATTTTCTTGATATTAGTCTATACTTTTAATGTAATCTCTGTCAAAATTTTAATGGAATTTTTTTTTTTTTGAGACAGAGTCTCAAGCTGTTGCCCTGGGTAGAGTACTGTGGCATTACAGCTCACAACAACCTCAAAGTCTTGGGCTTAAGCAATTCTCTTGCCTCAGCCTCCCAAGTAGATGGGACTACAGGCGCCTGCCACAACACTCGGCTATTTTTGTTGTTGCAGTTGTCATTGCTGTTTAGCTGGCCAGGGCTGGGTTCGAACCTGGCAGCCTGCCAATAGAATTTTTTTTTTTTTTTTTTGAGACAGTCTCACTATGTCTCCCTCGGTAAAGTGCCCGTGGTAGCATAGCTCACAGCAACCTCAAACTCTTGGGCTTAAGCAATTCTCTCGCCTCAGCCTTCTAAGTAGCTGGGACTACAGGCGCTTGCCACACCGCCTGGCTATTTTTGGTTGCAGTTGTTGTTTAGCAGGCCTGGGCCGGGTTCAAATCTGCCAGCCTCTGGGTATATGACTGACACTGTAACCGTTGTGCTATGGGCGCCTCCAATAGAATTTTTTTGACAAAATGATTGTCAAATTCATCCAGAAGAAAAAGTGCACAAGAATAGCCAAGAGTTTGGAGAGGAAAAAACAATAAAGACAAGTCCTTATCAGTTATCAAAATATACCAGTGATAAAGCTATAATAATTTAACTATTGAAGTGATACCATAGTAGTAAAAAATTAGCAATGAAAATGAGTCTGGGGATTTAGCGCTTGTAGCTCAGCAGCTAGGGTGCCAGTCACATACACCAGAGCTGGTGGGTTTGAACCCCGCCCAGGCCTGCCAAACAACAATGACAACTACAATCAAAAATTAGCCAGGTGGTGTGGTGGGCGCCTGTAGTCCCAGCTACTTGGAAGACTGAAGCAAGAGAATCGCTTAAGCCCAAGAGTTAGAGGTTGCTGTGAGCTGTCTACCGAGGGTGACATAGTAAGACTCTGTCTCAAAAAAAAGAAAAAGGAAAAAAAAAGAAAATGAGTCTGGGAATTTGGTTTATAATACAGGTGATCAATAAATAAAGGGCGTTGGGACAATTGGCTATCCATTTGAGAGAAAAAAAGTTAGACCCTTACTTAATAGGATATACAGAAAATGTTGCAGGTAGCTTTTTTCTGTAGCTAGAAAAATTTATAAGTGTTGAATACAAAGATATGTAAGCCATTGGATAATTAAGTTCACAAACTCATCTTACAAAATGTCCTACATATCTAATTGCTGAATATCATCACTATGGTCACCTTCAAAGTACTCCCCTGGGCCATCTGGTGATCGTAGTAATACTCAGCAGTGAGGTATGGACCACTTTTTCTAGTATGAGTTTGTAAATTTGTCAGACCTCTTACCACAACAGCTCCAATGAGCTTTTTCTTCCACAAAAGAGTTACAAAATTCCTTTGAAGGGTGGTGTAGGCGCTGGTGTTGGTGCATAGCTTTCCAAGGGAAGTACCTCAAGGGACAGTTTTTTTAGGTAGCAGTTTTTCTAGGATGAACTCATGAATTTAATTGTCCAACCCTGTACTTTTATAAATCTTGAGATAGTTAGGGCCTGCTTTCATGGGACATAAAGAAGATTTAAAAGAAAAGATAGATTTGTTCATTAAAAAGTAATAATTGGTTCATTGTCTGTGGCTCAAGCAGCTAAAGCGCCAGACACATACACCTGAGCTGGCGGGTTCGAATCTAGCCTGGGCCTGCCAAACAACAATGACGGCTGTAACCAAAAAATAGCCGGGCGTTGTGGCAGGCGCCTGTAGTCCCAGCTACTTGAGAGGAAGAGGCAGGAGAATCGCTTGAGCCCAGTAGTTGGAGGTTGCTGTGAGCTGTGATGCAACAGCACTCTACCCAGGGAGATTGCTTGAGGCTCTGTCTCAAAAAGAAAAAAAAAGTAATAATTTACCATGACAAATCCCACCATAAATTAAATTTACAATTAAGAGACAAGAGTTAATATTTGCACTATAATTACAGAGGCTTCATATCCATGTGATAGAAATCAGTAAGAGAAAAATAACCCACTAGAAAAATGGGCACCATTCCAAAGGAAGAAATTCATATCAAAATCTGTTCATGCTTATAAGGTAACTGTACATAAGACCATCAAAATAATGTCAAAAGTATTCTCAGTCCTGGAATGTACTTATAAAAATGAAAAAGAATGCTATAATCTTTTTATAAAGCAGTCACATTTGATCTATTTCTTTACAAATTTGTGTTTTCATCTATCAAACTTGTTTAAGGTAATATAGCCCAACAGTGAAAACTTCTAATTAATTTGTGAAGTCAATTAAGAAGACTGTACCGGGCGGCGCCTGTGGCTCATTGAGTAGGGTGCCTGCCCCAAATACCAAAGGTGGCGGGTCAAACTCAGCCTCAGCTGAACTGCAA
Organism: Perodicticus potto; assembly: GCA_963574655.1. NCBI lineage: Eukaryota > Metazoa > Chordata > Mammalia > Primates > Lorisidae > Perodicticus > Perodicticus potto. Next base: position 37,058 of record CAUYRH010070699.1, on the reverse strand, counting down.
AACAGAAAAATAGCCAGGCATTGTGGTGGGCGCCTGTATTCCCAGTTACTCGGGAGGCTGAGGCAAGAGAATCGCCTAAGCCCAGGAGTTGGAGGTTGCTGTGAGCTGTGTGACGCCATGGCACTCCACTGAGGGCGATAAAGTGAGACTCTGTCTCTACAAAAAAAAAAAGAAGAAGAAGAAGAGTGTACCAAGAAACCACTAAGCCACGAAAAAAGAAAAAAATTAAGAAGATTGTCAGGCATTTTTGTGTGGTGCTTTTACTATATGAGTTTAAACTTTTATATCTAAACTGAGATTTTCTTTGCTAACTAGCTTTCCTACACCTGTAGCTAAGAAAGAGTGTAGTCTATTTTAAATTGCACTGGTATGTTGAACCTCCTCAAATAATCAAATATAATATATGGTATGTGGGTTTATTGTTCCATGTAGAATTTAAAATGGCTTCCAGAGGAAAGACAGAGACAAGCAAATTAAAACAGAATTTAGAAGAACAGTTGGATAGACTAATGCAGCAATTACAAGATCTGGAGGAATGCAGGTAATAGTATAATGGTACATTGTTATGTTGTAAAATGTCTGCAGCTAGATCACAAGCACCATGGCTGCAGGCCCATGTGTGATTTTGGTTTCCCCCATAGCATATTGGAGAAGTAAATTCATTGCTGATTTTGGAGTGATAAAGGCTGGGATGTGAAAGCCTTTCAGTTAACTGCTAAGTACATGTGAACTTAAGCAAAATACTTAGCCTCCTTGAAGTGGAAATGATAACACCTATCTTGTCTTAGTATTTAAAACAGGCCTGCCTGGTATCATGCTGAGAAAGTATACTTGAACTTCTTGTGTTTTGTTTCAGCCCTAACTGCACAAAGGACCACTGTTCATTGCAGTTGTAAACAACCTTGCAAGGTTTTTGTAAATACTACAAATAAAGGGGCCATTAAAAGGCTTGAGAGTAGGTGTTTAGTAATAGCTGTTGTTATTTGTAGTCAATGTCTAATAAATGGCTCTTTTTCTTTTTTGAGACAGAGTCTCACTCTGTCGCCCTCCGTAGAGTGCCGTGGCGTCACGGTACACAGCAACTTGCCTCAGCCTCCCAAGTAGCTGGGACTACAGGCGTCTGCCACAGTGCCTGGCTATTTTTGTTGTTGTTGTTATGATTTGGCTGGGTCTGGGTTTACACCTGCCACCCTCAGTATATGGGGCCAGCACCCTACTCACTGAGCCACAGGCGCCGCCCATAAATGGCTTTTTTAGTGAATAAAAATAACCTTTTTCTCAGATGACAAATATTCCGTTGTTGTATTGCAAAGTACATGAAATTTTTCTACTATTAATGATACTGCTGCTAATAATAACAGGTATTTGTCAATTACCTATTATTTGCTATGCACTTTCCATGCCTCATTGTATACTCACACCAACCCTATTAGGTGATCACTGTCCAAAGCTTTATAGATAAAGAAACTGAGGCTGGGCTATGCCCAGTATCTTGTTGATATACCAGTGATTGCTTAAACTAAAGGAAGGTTATTATGTGGCTTGTAAAAGAAGCCATTTGGTAAAAGAAAATTGTTTAATTTTTAAAGTAACCATATTTCAGGAAAATGCCCATACTACTAGTGTACCACAATCATCATTAGCATTTTGGTATTTCCCTTAAGCCTTTTTTTATTATACAAGTACTAAGATTGCTTTTTTCATTTGGAACTCTATTTCTATATTGTATTATTCACTGTACTTCAGAGAAGAACTTGATATGGATGAATATGAAGAAACCAAAAAGGAAACTCTGGAGCAACTAAGTGAATTTAATGATTCACTAAAGAAAATTATGTCTGGAAATATGACTTTGGTAGATGAACTAAGTGGGATGCAGTTGGTAAGCATAATTTATTTATATCAGTGACAGTTCAGTTCTTCTTTTGTAAGTATATTTCAGGTAGAAAATGTACCCCTTTTTGGGATGTAACTTCCAGGTGAGTGTCTACTTCTGAATAAAACAGTATATCCTTCTGGATCTTCATTTAATTATCTATTTGGCTTCAGTGACATGCACAGAAAGAGCAAATAAAACCTGAAATTGTGATAGCGTTTGGTGAACAATTAAAGACCCCTCAGTCAAATATTGCCATAGCTGATGTGTTGGAACGTTTTGGTTAGTTTTTGCCTGCTTGTGTTTCTAGGCTATTCAGGCAGCTATCAGCCAGGCCTTTAAAACCCCAGAGGTCATCAGATTGTTTGCAAAGAAACAGCCAGGTCAGCTTCGGACAAGGTTAGCAGAGGTAAAGTTTCTTTAAATTGATCTGGTTGTGTGTATTTCTATTCCTACCCCCAAGAATTTGCTCATTATAGTATTTTACAGCTTGAAAACTGGTCAGTTGATTTTTAGAGCCACAACTCACACTTTTCTGACAAAAGTAGTATTTTGAAGATTTTGCTTGATTAATGAATGTAGAGGTTTAAACAGGGTATGGCAGTTTAAATTACCACTGACCTTTTCTACTTGAACTCCACCTTGAATGTTTCAGCATTTACTTCTGGAGCCCCAACTTGAAATCCCATTGAAGATTATTAGCAGCATCATTTTTGTGCACATGTAGCCTAGCTCATCCAAGAATTTCAAGTATCTTTATAAGCCTGATACTTCCAGAAGTCTCTTTATAGACTAGAATATGAAGGTTAACAAATTATTTGCAAATATGGGTAATTCAGTAGTGTAGTGATTAAGAGGACAGACTTGGGCCAGACTGGCTGGATTTGAAATTCCTCCTCCACTACTGAGATACATGACCTTAGGCAAATTATTTAATTCAGCCACTTTGTGCCTCAGTTTCCCTGTCTGAAAAAAGGTGATAATGGTTGTTACGAAGATTAAATGAAGTCATATGTGTAAAAGCACTTAGAATAGCACCAATTTGGGCGGTGCCTGTGGCTCAAGGAGTAGGGTGCCGACCCCATATACTGGCGGTGGCAGGTTCAAACCCAGTCCCGGCCAAAAAAAAAAAAAGAATAGCACCAGTTTATAGTACATGCTATCTGTGTTTCTGGTGGTGAGCGTGATATTCAACCAAAGTTTAGGGATCTGGTACTAGTTAAACCTACAGACCACATTTCAGTTTAATGAAATGAGGATTGTTTCTGGTGGTGAGAGTGATATTCAACCTAAGTTTAGGGATCTGGTACTATTCAAGCCTATAGCACATTTCAGTTTAATGAAGTGAGGTTTTTTGTTTGTTTTTTTTAAGGCACATCACTTCAAAAGAAATGAGCTCTTAAAGGATAGCTCCTCTTTAAAGGATGGTTAGGATTAGCATTAAAATGTATTAGATCTACATCATAGCATTTCTATCATGTTTGCCTTGGATTATTTTTATACTTCTGTGTAATATTAATTAGCTAGAGGATTTTTATAAGTAGGTCTGAGAAGCTGTGTTTTATGTATGGAATGTTTTTCACTGAAATATATGCTTATATTCATTCATTTTAGATGGATAGAGATCTGATGGTAGGAAAATTGGAAAGAGACCTGTATACTCAACAGAAAGTGGAGATACTGACAGCTCTCAGGAAACTTGGAGAGAAGGTACCAGTATTTAATTTAACATATTAAGTATAAAGAAACAATGTGAAGTATTTGGTATAGAATTTCTTGATCTGTAGTCTAGTTTGTGGTCCTAAGACATTTTTAACTGTGGTTTCTAGAATTGCCTGTAACCTTTGAACCCACTCAACCAGACTTTGTTTTACTTTGTTTAGCTGACTGCAAACGATGAGGCCTTCTTGTCAGCAAATGCAGGTGCTATACTCAGCCAGTTTGAGAAAGTCTCTACAGACCTTGGTGAGTGCCCTCATATTTCTGATCATAGAGAACATGGTTGAGATAACATGATGACTTTCTGGCTCAGCACCTGTAGCTCAGTGAGTAGGGCTCCAGCCACATACACCGAAGTTGTCAAGTTCGAGCCCAGCCCAGACCTGCTAAATAATAATGACAACTGCAACCAAAAAATAACCGGGCATTGTAGCAGGTGCCTATAGTCTCAGCTACTTGGGAGGCTGAGGCAAGAGAATCACTTAAGCCCAAGAGTTGGAGGTTGCTGTGAGCTGTGACGCCACAGCACTCTACCGAGGTTGACATAGTAAGACTCTGTCTCTTAAAAAAAAAAAAAAATGAAACCATCTGGGAGGCCAAGGTGGGTGGATTGCCTGAGCTCACAGGTTTGAGACCAGACTGAGCCAGAGTAAGACCTCGACTCCAAAAATAGCCAGGCATTGTGGTGGGCACCCATAGTCCCTGGTACTCAGGAGGCTGAGGCAAGAGAATCGCCTGAGCCCAAGAGTTTGAGCTTGTTGTGAACTGTGACACCATGGAACTCTATCCAGAGCACAGAGTGATACTCTGTCTCAAAAAAAAAAAAAAAGAATGAATCCCAGAATTGCTTTTTTAATAAATCCATTGTATTGGTTTTATTTCCTAATACTTTGTAGTTAAAAATGAATTAGTGCAGCCTAATGTTTTTAAAATACTTGTCAATTAGATATAACTATAACAGTAAAGTAAAATTTTACATATTCTATTTCATACATAGAGCTGGAGTAAGGATTTGTAACCAGTAAGTCACCCTGTGTAGGTGGATTGTTTGTGCAGAGGGAAGGAAATTGGGATGGCCGTGGGAAGGTGTGTGGTTAATGTGCTGATAATGGAGGCTAATTCTATTCTCTATTTTAGTATCTCAATAGATTTTCTCCTTCTTTTCCTGGAATTGTAAGTGCACTTGGAATAACCTTTTTGTTTATTATGTGTCTTTCTTCTTAGGTGCTGGAGACAAAGTCCTTGCTCTGGCAAGTTTTGAGGTTGAAAAAACAAAAAAATGACATGATGTGGAAGCTTGTAATATTGATCACATTCTTAATGTAAATGGCATTTTTCTTCTGAGGATTTTCAGTTATTGAAAAGAAATGAAGAGATTCTCAAAATGCATTAATGACCTTAGAACAGGTGACATGTGGACATACTTGTGACTTCTCTTTATGCTCTTCATCATTGTGCTTTGTATAGGGCTACCTGCTGGAGTGATCCTGGACTCGTGGGGATGGAGGGACTCACTGGACTTTATTCACTAGGATTTGTCTGTTTAAGAGAGAGAAGAGAAAATATACTTTGTTTTTATTAAGGCTCCTTGGTGTAAGTGTTGATAGTGAAAGAAAAGGTATGATCTGCTTATAACTTATCCCCACTTGATGGGAGTTAACAGTGAAGCAACATCAATAGACTGCATATGTCTTCATAGGATTTTAGAGTTCTATGTGATTTTAGAAATTATTTTCATTGACCCAGGCATGGTGGCTCATGCCTATAATCCTAGCATTCTGGGAGGCTGAGGCAGGAGGATTGCTTGAGCTCAGAAGTTCAAGATTACCCTGAGCAAGAGTGAGACTCCATCTCTACTAAAAATAAAAAAAAATTAGCTGGGCATTGTGGCAGGTACCTAGAGTCCCAGCTACTTGGGAGGCTGAGACAAGAAGATCACTTGAGCCCAAGAGTTTGAGGTTGCTGTGAGCTGTGATGACACCGCTATACTCTACCCAGGGCAACGAAGCAAGACTCTGTCTCCAAAAAAAGAAAGAAAGAAAAGAAAAATTATTTCAATAAACAAGAAAACTGAGGTTCGGAAAGAGCAAGTGACTTGCTTTAAGTCACATTAGTGAGCTGGAGATAAGACTTGTATGTCCTGACTCCTAGTTTAGTATCTGTTGAGTTTTATTTCTGTATTTAAACAAATAATAATTAACATTATTTGTGCAAGTGTTTTTGAAACTTCAGTGTCCCAACAAAAAGTTGACCCTATGCTAAGAGACCATCCCCCAACTTGTAAGCTCTCTGTATGAATGGGGCCCATTGTATCTCTGAATTTTGAGCTGGGAACAATGGGAGCCCTGTTGAGAATCTCCTGAAGTAACTTAGCCTCTTTAGTTGTTTCACCACAGAAGCAATAGGAAATGGCAGCTAGAGGCCCTCCAGTGTGTGACCTCGTGCCAAACTCAGGGGGTGGTAACTGTAAGATACTATCTACTTTGCAGTTTCTGGAAAAACACAAAATAAGTTATGTGGAAAAGCAAGTTTCTCTCCTGAGTGTTTACATGTCTGTCTGCATGCTTAAATATGTAGATGTGTCCATATGCGTGTACATTAGCTTATTTCTTAGGCTCTGACCATTTTATATTCTTTCATGTGTTTCTCAATATTCTTTTTCTCTGTACTTTATACACATTATATTTTTAAAGTTTCTTGTATATTGTAAACTCTACTAGGTGCTTTGCCAACTGAACAAATTAGAGGACCTCAGCTACATTGATGCCTTATTTGAACTTTTTTTTCTTTAATATGAATGATTAAAGCTAATATCTGGACATGATGTGCAGCCTGTTTTAATGAACATATAAATTTTTCCTATGACCCTAACAGTGGTTGTGACCACACTAATAATCCCTCCAGTATGTGAAAGGTGGAGGTATATGTCCTTAACAACATTTAGAGGTGAAAGGGAGGATAGAAACCCTGCGCCCACAGAATAGAAGGGTGAAATTGCCTCCACATGGCAATTTCAGTAGCTTTTACATCAACAGTGGCTTCTATGGCAAGAGCTAGAGGTGTCAAACATATATATGTGCGTTTGGATGTTGTTGAGAATTTCAAATGGGTGAAAAATTGATGAAAGTCTGCTTTGATTTTTTTTTTCTTTTTTGAAACAGAGTCTTACTCTGTCACCCTTGGTGGAGTGCTGTGGCATCACAGCTCACAGCAACCTCAAACTCTTGGGTTTAAGTGATTTTCTTGCCTCAGCTTCCCAAGTAGCTGGGAGTACAGGCACCTGCCACAGCACCCAGCTGTTTTTCTTTTCTTTCTCTTTTTTTTCTTTTTTTTTGTAGTTTTCATTGTTGTTTAGCAGGCCCAGGCCAGGTTTGAACCCGCCAGCCCCGGTATATGTGACCAGTGTCCTAACCACTGAGCTATGGGCACCGAGCCTTCTTTTTCTTTTCCTTTTTTTTTTTTAAACAGAGTGTCACTTTGTCACCTTTGGTAGACATCATAGCTCACAGCATCATAGCTCACAGCAACCTCAAACTGCTGGGCTCAAGCCATTCACTTGCCTCAGCCTCCCAGGTAGCTGGGACTACAGGCGCCTGCCACAATGTCTGGCTATTTTTTAGAGACAGGGTCTTGCTCTTGCTCAGGCTGGTGTTGAACTCCTGAGCTCAAGCACTCCACCTGCCTCAGACTCCCAGAGTGCTAGGATTATAGGCATGAGCCATGGCGCCTTGCCTCTGCTCTGATTTTCTTTCTTTTCTTTTTTTTTAAGACAGAGCCTGAAGCTGTCGTCCTGGGTAGAGTGCCATGGCATCACAGCTCACAGCAACCTCCAATTGCTGGGCTTAAATGATTTTCTCGCCTTTGCCTCCTGAGTAGCTGGGACCACAGGCGCCTGCCACAATGCCCAGCTATTTTTTGGTTGTAGTTGTCATTGTTTTGCACACCTGAGCTGGATTCAAACCTGCCAGCTCTGGTGTATGTGGCTGACGCCTTAGCCACTTGAGCTTCAGGCACCGAGCCTACTCTGATTTTCTTTCTTTTTTTTTTTTTTTCTGAGACAGAGCCTCAAGCTGTCACCCTGATAGAGGGCAGTGGCATCACAGCTCACAGCAACCTCCAATTCCTGGGATCAAGCGAGTCTCCTGCCTCTGCCTCCCAAGTAGCTGGGACTAAAGGTGCCTGCCACAACGCTCGGCTTTTTTTTGGTTGCGGCCATCATTGTTGTTTGGCGGGCCCGGGCTGGATTTGAACCTGCCAACTCAGGTGTATGTGGCTGGCGCCTTAGCCCGTTGAGTCACAGGTGCCAAGCCAATTTTCTTAATGATTCTTGGTCCTGCTGTCTTCTTGGGTTTCTCAGCCAAGGAAGTACAACTGGTATTGATCAAGTCATACATGTCATGACTAACCACTGTTAAAGCTGCATACAGAACTCTCACACATGGCTGATAATAAGCCAAGGTCCTGTTAATTATACTGCTCAGGCAGATAAGGGTATACTGACCACAGAGGAGACCCGGCATTGGCCTTTAAGAGTTTATAGCTGAATAAACTGGAAAATCGAAGATTGATTAACTGTGTTAACAGGGCCAGGTAAGCATGGCGAGAAGCAAGTCAATAGTAAAACCTAAAGAAAATGCCAGGGAAGGAACTCCACCTTGGTCACTGTGCAGTGCTAGTACAGGACAGTTTTCCCACTCATAAGACTAACCCCATCTTTCTCACCAATTACACACTCAACAAAAGTAGTAGTATCAGTTAATGGCTAGCATGTGAGTACTCTGTCCACAAGTCCCCAAATCGCATGAAAAACAACAGAGCTATCTAGTAAGGGCACAGTGGTATCAATGATGTCTGTTGGGGTGTCTCATGCATGTTTCTAGCAGATTTCCATCTTCCTTTTTTACCTTTTACACAGTCATTCTAGAACTTATCATCTTGAAATTGCCATTTTTTCATCCAGAGGAAATGGAAAGTGGAGTTTATCGAATTTGACATGTACCAGGTGTGCCATGATTTGGCCAAGAAGTTTTGCTGACGATTCATCCATTTGAACAAAAGGCTTGTACCACAGGGAAGTTCTGGAGCTGAGCTGGCAGAAGCCAAGCTTAATATCTCTTGAAGAACAAGCACGGCAGTCACCAAAGGGGCAGGATAAAAGTGGTGGGTGTGGACTAAAGGCAACTGTCACTAGTGCATCATCTAGACAAAAGCAAAACGGGCTCGTGTAGTGCTGTGTAGCCATTGCCCAAATATCCGTCCCTATATCTCTCCACCACCAAGTAGTGCATGGGTGCTATGGACTTTGCTACAGTTGTGCCTCCTCCTGAGGGGGAGCAGGTCTGTAGTTAAATGAGTACTCTTGTAAAACTCCCCAAGATGTATAAGTCAATTTTCTGAGTATCAGTATCTATCATGGTCACATTGCAGGAGATAATTTGTGAGCACTCTGATAGGGAAAGTAGGGTATTCAAAGGTGATCACACCAGGAGTTGATGACGTGTCGCGTAGCTTTGCATCAATAAGTTGTCCATGAGTCAGATGTTGGCAGGAGCTCAGGAGGAGCAGAAGCTTCATTGCAAGAAGTTGACAGTCACTCAGAATAAATTGTAGGAGATGATTTCTCCATGCCTCCACGAAGGTCAGCATAACCCTGAGGTGCCTTGGGGGAAACGAGGATAAAGCTAGGACACTGACTTTAGTTTCTATTAATGTTCATTTCTTGTTGATTTCTTCAGTCAAGCTTGGTGCTTGATACTACTGTGATTCTACTCTCTCGATCTTCTGTTCTAAGCCTCTCTTCTCTGATATTCTCTGTGACAGTTTCTGGAGTATTTGCTCTATGTGCACCTGAGTCATCCTTGCCTCTGTCTCTGCTGTCCCCAGATGTATCTCTACTTGATCTATACTCTCTTGGAGGCTCACATTGTCCAGCTGCCCTTCTTCCTTGTTTTCTATCTCCACTACAGATCGTATCACCTCCCTGGAGACTAAGCTGCTTTGCTTTGCTTTCCCCTCCTTCTTTGGTCTTGCTAGTTGTTCAGAATCTTCTGAGGAGGTTTCTGTGTTTGTTTCTGCAGGGCCATGATTGGCCTTGTCAAGATCAACTTAACCTTATCTTGTCTGAAGGAATTGGCAGTGCTTATGCTCTGACTGCCTTGTTTTCTCTGTTATGTCCTATTTGGAACTTTCAATGAGTTATTTTTTATACTTTTGTTTATGACTTTCACAAAGTCACTGAGACTGACTTATTTCTGTATTCCAGGTGCTTTGAGAGGCTGAGGCAGGAGAATTGTTTGAGGTCAGGAATTCATGACCAGCGAAAAAATAAGAAAAATTAGCCAGACATGCTGGCTCACACCTGTAGTCCCAGCTATTCAGGAGGCTAAGACAGGAGGATTGCTCGAGCCCAGGAATTTGAGGTTGTTCTGAGCTATGACCCTGCCATTGCACTCCAGCCTAGACAACAGAACAAGACCCTGTCTCTTAGAAACAAACAAAAAACCTCACTAACTTCACTGAAACTGTGACAAACCAAGCAAAACCAAATCACCTACTATTTATCTAAGTAAGCTAAAGCTTTAGAGTCAATCATTAGTATTTCTTTTTTTTTTTTGAGACAGAGCCTCAAGCTGTCACCCTGGAGAGAGTGCTGTGGCATCACAGCTTACAGCAACCTCCAATTCCTGGGCTCAAGCGATTCTCCTGCCTGTGCCTCCCAAGTAGCTGGGACTACAGGCACCCGCCACAACGCCCGGCCATTTTTTGGTTGTAGTGGTCATTGTTTGGTGGGCCCAGGCTGGATTCGAACCCGCCAGCTCAGGTGTACATAGCTGGCGCCTTAGCCTGTTGAGCCACAGGCGCCGAGCCTAGTATTTCATTTTTTGAGTGGAGATAAAATTCATATGAAATTTGTCATTTTAAAGAGTACAATTCAGTGGCAATTCGTACATTTACGGTGTTGTGCGCCCGTTAGTACTATGTAGTTCTAAAACATTTTCCTTTCCCCCAAAGGAGACCTTATGTCTATAAAGCAGTTACTCCCCATTCTCTTCTCTTTCCAGCCTGCCAGCAGCCTGCTACCCTCTGTCTCTATGACTTACCTATTTTTAATATTTTATATTAGGGGTCCTCAAACTACAGCCCACGGGCCACATGCAGCCCAAGGAGGACATTTATCTGGCCCACTGGGTGTTTTTGCCACCGGTGCCTGTCCTGCTTAGCAGCTGAGTCCTCCCGGGCCGCAGTGCACATGTGTGGAATGTGTGGCTGCACTCTCTGACTCCCCTTCTTCTCTCTGTCTCTTGACTCCTCATCTCAGTCTCGGGTGAGACTCAGACTGTTGATCAGAGGAGTCACGAGCTTGCCTGTACAGAGCCTGCTGCTGCCTGAGGACTGAGGTAAGAAAAAGTTAGGATTTTTTTTTTTTTTTTGAAATTAGGAGGTCTATTTCTTTTTTTTCTTTTTGCAGTTAGTAGGGCCTTTTTTTTGCAGTTAAGGGAGGCCTTTTTTTTCTGAAGTTAGGAGGTCTTTTTTTGTGTTTGCAGATAGGGGGCGACCTTTTTTTTCTTTTTAAATATTGTATTTGTATTTGTTCCTGGTTTTTTTTTTTTTTTGCAGTTTTTGGCCGGGGCTGGGTTTGAACCCACCATCTCCGGCATATGGGGCCAGCACTCTACTCCTTTGAGCCACAGGTGCTGCCCCCATTTTGTTTTTTTACTTCAAAATAAGATATATGCAGTGTGCATAGGAATTTGTTCATTTTTTTTTTAAACTATAGTCCAGCCCTCAAACAGTCTGAGGGACAGTGAACTGGCCCCATTTAAAAAGTTTGAGGACTCCTGTTTTATATAAATGGAATCATACAATATCTGGCTTTTTTGGTGTGTCTGGCTTTTTTCACTTAGCATAGTATTTTCGAGGTTAATCTACATTGTAACATGTTATCAGTACATCTATTTTTTTTGCAGTTTTTGGTTGGGGCTGGGTTTGAACCCACCACCTCTGATATATGGGGCCGGTGCCCTACCCCCTTGAGCCACAGGTGCCGCCCTCATTCTTTTTTATGGCTGAATAATAATATTCCATTGTAAGAAAACTACATTTTGTTTACCCATTTATTTGCTGATGAACATTTGGGGGTTTCCACTTTTGGTTATTGTGAATCATGCTGCTGTGAGCATATGTATACAATATTAGTTTGAATACCTGTTTTTTATATTCCTATCTAGGAATGGAATTGCTGTGTTTGCTTCTTTTTTGAAGCCGTAGCAGGATTCTTCCCTTCCTCCCCAATAGTAGTCCAGGAATAGTAGAAATATTTTGTATTTGGGCTCGGTGCCGTAGCTCAGTGAGTAGGGCTCCAGCCACATACACCGAGGCTGGTGGGTTTGACCCTAGCCTGGGCCTACTAAACAACAATGACAACTGCAACCAAAAAAAAATAGTGGGGCGTTGTGGCAGATACCTGTAGTCCCAGTTACTCGGGAGGCTGAGGCAAGAGAATTGCTTAAGCCCAGAAGTTTGAGGTTACTGTGAGCTGTGATGCCACAGTGCTCTATTGAGGGAACATAGAGAGACTCTGCCTCAAAAAAAAAAAAAAAGAAATATTTTGTCTTTGAAAGGAAACTATATGAATCTGGTACCCTTAATCTTGGTTTATTTAATCTTTGTATAAGACCAGCATCAGTAAAATATTTTGTCATTAATCACACTTGTTCATTTTGTAAGTAACGATTAGTACTGAATTTAAAATTATCTTTCTTTAAAGTTACAAACCAATGGGAAAGAGTCAAAGACATTAAAAAACAAACTGTCCCAGAATCCCCCACCCCATTGGTATGTATGTGACTTAAAAGTGGCCAAATTTGCAGTGCTCAGCATGACACTGACAGTGAAGGCTGTGTGGTCCATTAATTAATCTTTTTGAGCCTTATTTTCCTCTTCTATACAGTGAAGATAATAGGACCAACCTCATAGGAATATTGTGCATTACCTTTTCTTTTTTTTTTCCTCCCTTCCTTCCTTCCTCCCTCCCTCCCTCCCTCCCACCCTTCCTTCTTTTCTTTTTTTTTTTTAGAGACAGAGTCTCACTTTATCACCCTCAGTAGAGTGCCGTGGCGTCACACAGCTCACAGCAACCTCCAACTCCTGGGCTTAGGCGATTCTCTTGCCTCAGCCTCAGGAGTAGCTGCGACTACCGGCGTCCGCCACAACGCCTGGCTATTTTTCTGTTTTGCAGTTCCGCTGAGGCCAGGTTTGAACCTGCCACCCTCGGTATATGGGGCCAACGCCCTACTCGATGAGCCACAGGTGCCGCCCTTCCTTCTTTTCTTTCTTCCTCTCCCCTCCTCTTCCCTCCTTCCTTCCTTCCTTCTTTCCTTCTTTCTTTTCTTTCATCTCACTATGTCGCCCTTGGTAGAGTACTGTGGTGTCACAGCTCACAGCACCCTCCAACTCTTGGGCTTAAGTGATTCTCTTGCCTCAGCCTCCCAAGTAGCTAAGACTATAAGTGCCTGCCATAACACCCGGCTATTTTTTTGTGTGTGTGTGTGAGAGAGAGAGAGAGAAAGTCTCAAGCTATTGCCCTGGGTAGAGTGCTGGCGTCATAGCTCGCAGCAACCTCAAACTCTTGAGCTTAAGCGATTCTCTTGCCTCAGCCTCCCAAGTAACTGGGACTACAGGCCCCCCCACCCTCCAAGGCCCAGCTATTTTTTTATTGTGGTTGTCATTGTTGTTGAGCTGGCCTGGGCTGGGTTTGAACCACTGTGCTACGGCCGGCCGGTGCCTCTTTCTTTTTTTCCCTACCCCCTCCCACCTTTCCTTTGCTCCCTTCCCCCTTCCCCTTTCTCCCTTCCCTTCCCTTCCCTGCCCTTCCCTTCATCTCACTTGGTCACCCTGGGTAGAGTGCCATGGCATTACAGCTCATAACAACCTCTAACTTTTGGGCTTAAGTGATTCTCTTGTCTCAGCCTCCCAAGAAGCTGGGATTACAGGTGCCTGCCACAACACCCAGCTCTTTTTGTTGTTGTTGTTGCTGTTGTCGTTGTTGTTTAGCAGGCCTGGGCTGGGTTCAAACCTGCCAGCCTCGGTGTATGTGTCCTGTGCCCTAACCACTAAGCTACGAGCACAGAGCCACCCCTTTCTTTTCTTAATGAAGCTAACTCTTTAATGCAGCTAACTCTTTTAAGCAACATATAATATACTTTGTTTCACAAATTTGGTATTCATTCAGACAAATAACTTACAAAGTGAGTAAATTCTACAGTGCAATTGTCGTTATTAAATAATTTGTAAACTATGTTTCCTAGTCACATTTTACTACATTTAATCTAGGATTTTAAGTCTCTAAACAGTTTCTTCCCCTGTCAGAATATACCATGAGTGGCTTGGCGCCTGTGGCTCAACGGGCTAAGGCACCAGCCATGTACACCTGAGCTGGCGGGTTCGAATCCAGCCTGGGCCCGCCAAACAACAATGACGGCTACAACCAAAAAATGGCCAGGCATTGTGGCGGGCGCCTGTAGTCCCAGCTACTTGGGAGGCGGAGGCAAGAGACTCGCTTGAGCCCAGGAACTGGAGGTTGCTGTGAGCTGTGATGCCACGGCACTCGACCCAGGGTGACAGCTTGAGGCTCTGTATCAAAAAAAAAAAAAAAAAAAAAAAGAATATACCATGAGTAAGACTTCATATAAAGGACTACATGTAGGCTTGGCACCTGTAGCTCAAGCAACTAAGGCGTCAGCCACATACACCAGAGCTTGTGGGTTTGAATTCAGCCCGGGCTTGCCAAACAACAATGACATCTATAACCAAAGAATGGCTGAGCATTGTGGCGGGCGCCTGTTCCCGGGGCTACTTGGGAGGCCAAGGCAAGAGAATTGCTTAAGGCCAGGAGTTGGAGGTTGCTGTGAGCTGTGATGCTATAGCACTCTATCCAGGGTGACAGCTTGAGGCTCTGTATCAAAAAAAAAAAAAAAAGAAAAGGAGTACATATAGACATGCCTAAATCTACCTTCCATTCTTAGAAAGAAAATGTGCACTATGTGCTTCCTGGTGGGGACGTTCTCACTCCCTGCAGGCCTCTCCTTAGAGAATCTGCCCCAGTGGCACCCTCTGTTCCAGCCAGGAGTTTCTGACCTTCCATGGCGCTACTTGTGCCAGAGTGAGAGGTTAATTGTGCTAGGTTAATTCTGTGAAATCAAAGTCCTGGAAAAATTGTGTATACTAGGCCCTTTGATTTGAAAAATCCAAAATATGCATCTCTCTGATGGGAATTAGGTATTAAAATTGAAGAAAAGAAAAACATGTTTTGGAAAAATCTTACCGTGATTACTTTGTAGAAGTGGGGGAAGTTTCTATCTGCTTTCTATCCTCTGATTGTGATGTCATTTACTCTTTCATGAGAAATATGGCAGCGCCTGTAGCTCAGTGGGTGGGGTGCCAGCCACATACACCTGAGCTATGGGTGCTGCCCAGAGCCACTCTTTCATACTTAATTTTTGTCCCACTTTGTCAAGTGGCCTTCTGTATATTCATGTAGATATTGTGTCAAGAATGCTTATTAGGATGGGCACGGTGGCTCACACCTATAATTCTAGCACTCTTGGGAGGCCACGGCAGGAGGATTGCTTAAACTCAGGAATTCCAGACCAGCCTGAGCAAGAGTGAGACCCCATCTCTACTAAAAATAGAAAAGTTAGCTGGGAGATGTAGTAGGTGCCTGTATTCCCAGCTACTTGGGAGGCTGAGGCAGGAGGATCACTTGAACCCAGGAATTTGAGGTTGCGGTGAGCTTGGCTGATGCCATGGCACTTACTCTAGCCAGGGCAACTGAGTGAGGCTCTGTCTCAAAAAAAAAAGTGGTTATTAAATGTATAATTTGCTTTGCAATTACAGTATAAAAACTGAAAAGCAAAATAGTACTACTTTCATAAAATATTTAAAATCTTAATAAATGCATTTAAAAAATACTCAGGAGGCTGAGGTGGGATGACCTCTTGAACCCAAGAGTTTGAGTCTAGCCTGGACAACATAGCAAGACCCTACCTCTAAAAAAAATAAAATAACAAAATAGAAGCGATGTGTTTGGTTTGACTAAAGGAAATCTGTGTGTTTGTAGTCTAGCTATTTGAAATAATGAGAAATGAAGATCAGAAAATTAACTGGGAGTACCTAATGTGGGAAAAAGACTATAATTTGGTTACTTTTGTCTTTTCCTTTCCTGAAGGTAAGGTAAATTATTTTTTCTGTTATATTTTCCTCTACTGATAAAAGTCATGCTAAAGGTATCTTCTGATAGCCCAAGACATCCTAATGAAAGAATGTTATTGGGTTGGTGGAAATTTGTGTGTTAACACTATAGCCTGTCTCAGCAGGGTGTCATTAGCAGCGGAAATGGAAGGCAAATTAAAATAAGTCCCTTTATCTTTTCTAGACACTGCAGTCCTTTAGCTGCTGTTTCCTACTCTGAAAAGAAATTAATGAAATTGCCTGCTCAAAGTTGTTTTTAAAAGTCATGTGTCACCTGTGTGCTTGCTTGAGGACTCCCTGCAGCCTTCCTTTTGTGAGCCTCAGTTATTCTCTTTCCTAAGAAAGCTCTTCTACTTATTACTGAAATAAGTGCCCCTTTCTATTCTGTCTGTACTTAGATACCAATTAATAATATGAGCAGAAATGCTCCCATGCTGAGCATGGTGCTAGGGGCATGGAAGAATCTAACACTACTTCATGATACTAACTATGTAAGCACCTTTTTATCTCCCAGGAGAGGCCCTCAATAGATTTGGTCTACTCTTGGAATCTGTAGCTATTTCAGGCTACTCATTAAAGTCAATCTAAGATATTGCTAAAGCCTTTGGATTCTTTCAATGAATTGCCTCCACTTGAATTCAACTAAAAATAGTTCATTTTCACTTCCCAGAGCTGCCTCTGCCTTATACGAACCCCCCCCTCCGTCCCACACCCTAGCAAAAATATTGCTATCCCCAGCAAGACTAGCTTCCTGTTAAAGACCCAGGATTTACCCAGGTGTGGTGGCATGCACCTGTAGTGCCAGCTTCTTGGGAGACTGAGGCAAGAGGCTTGCTTGAGCCTGGGAGTTTGAGGTTGCTGTGAGCTAGGCTGAGGCCAGGGTACTCTAGCCTGGGTGACACAATGAGACTCTGTCTCAATAAATAAATAAATAAATAGTAAAGACTCAGGACTATTGAGAATACATGCCTAACTGAAAGAATGGAAGCAAAGGATGAACCCAAGTTAAAGCCAAGCACAAGAATATGAGAGAAGACCTTTAAAAAAGACATAGATTTTCTTCTCAAATAATAATTTTACATCTAAAAATTAATGAGGGTACATAGCACTGTGCCACACTCATCCATTATAAACTGAATACCTACTATGCCTTTCTCTATTTTCCTTTTGTAGAATTGGTAGCCTGGGAGTAATTGGAAAAAGAGTGAGCATTTCTGGGCAAGGGAGAGCCAGCTCTGATGAAAGAAACTCATCTTTACACAGAAGTGCAAAAAGGGAAAATTTTTTCTGAGAATTCTTGTAACATCATTTATTGTTACAGCAAGTACCTTGGGCCACCTAGAAACCATATACACACTGCATCCATAGACTCAGTGAAAAAATTGTGCTCAAGGATCCTAAATTATTCTTTAAATGACCAAATCTGATGATATATCAATTTTATGCCATATATGGCAAAAAATGAAGCCATATATATATCTTCATTCATTTTCTTTAGCCCCTATATTCATTTAGGGGCTAAAGCAAAGTGGCTTAGGATAAAGAAAAACAACAGATTCTACCATTTACTAGGTTTCCATCACAATGGAAAATGCTTGATCATTGCTGCTTTGATATATGGGAGTATTACTCAGAAAATATATATTCATACTTCCTCCACTAGGGTGGAGAT
This sequence comes from Perodicticus potto, assembly GCA_963574655.1. Taxonomy (NCBI): domain Eukaryota; kingdom Metazoa; phylum Chordata; class Mammalia; order Primates; family Lorisidae; genus Perodicticus; species Perodicticus potto. The sequence goes on along the minus strand of CAUYRH010070699.1, from coordinate 19,542 downwards.
TAGTCCTTGCCCTATTGTTTTTGGCTTGGCCGTGAGACAGTTTAGTCAGTGCCATTCAATGTGCTTCTATAGTTGGGCTTCGTGCTCTTGTTCTTCTGCTATTCATCCTAAGAGGAGCATGCTCCGGCTTTGCTCAGGAACCAGGAAGAGGAGGAGGAGACACATGAGACATACTTAATCCCAGTCCGCAGCTAAAGCCTGCTGATCCTGCCCATCCCAGCAGAGTTACAGTCAACCCATAGTCCAAAGCCGGGCAATTTGCAGACCCTTGAGCAAAAAACATAGCCACTAAGTTTTAAAGTGGTTTGTTATACTGTATTATGCAGTAACAGCCAGCTGATATACCATTCTTGTTCTGTTTTAGTCCATTTTCCATGCTATAGCTATGTCATCTATTTAAATACAAATTTGATGATGTCACTGTCTTGTTTAAACCCTTTAATATTTCTCACTACTCTTGGAATAAAGAGCAAATGTTTATCATGAACTATAAAGTCCGGTATCATCTGGCCCTGGCCTCCCTCCCCATCACTCTGCACTCTAGCGCCCAGCATTCTCTCTTGGTTGTTTGATCTCACCATGTTCTCTTCCTCCTCACAAGGTTATCTTTTTTCTTTTTCTTTCCTTCTTTTTTTTTTTTTTTTTGGAGACAGAGTCTCACTATGTTGCCATGGGTAGAGTGCCGTGGTGTCACAGCTCACAGCAACCTCCAACTCCTAGGCTTAAGTGATTCTCTTGCCTCAGTCTCCCAAGTAGCTGGGACTACAGGGGCCCACCACAATGCTCACCTATTTTTTTGTTATAGTTGTTATTGATGTTTAGCAGGCTCGGGCCAGTTTTGAACTGTGTGCCTTGTGCTATGTGGCCGGTACCCTCATAACACTTTCATGGGATGGTCCCACTGTCTGCTTTGAACTTCTCTCCACTCCTTACTTAGTTAACTCTGACTTACACCTCAAGTGTGAGCTTAAATGTTACTCTCCCAAGGAAGCTCTCCTGGACCCAAATACAAGGTTAGATTCTCAATTATATGGTCTTACAGCCCCTGGTATGTCAGCATTTAGCACTTAACTACACTTGGGGTTTATTATTGTCATGAAACTCATTGATGTCTGTCTTACCCACTATAAAGGTAAGGACAATAAGGTGTAATTTGGGGGCTTCGTTCCCTTTCTAGTACAGTGCCATGCACCTGGGAACCACTCAGTAAATATCCTGAGTGAGTGAGTGACTAAAGAGACTTGATATGCTTTAACAAAAGTCAGGTGAAGATAAGAATCCATGTGATTTTAAGAACTTAGTGTAAGGTAGTCTGAATATTAAACAAATCAGAAAAAGACACCCACAAAGGAAACATGGTCTCTTGTTAGTGTCAGGGCTAGGTTAGTTATAGTAATAATGAGACTTAGGTTTCTAAATGTTACTGAATTAGAAATGAAAACTGTGATGAAGGGAAGGGAATATGAATGTGTTAGCTGCAGGGAGGTTGGCGATGTGAAAGGGTTAGACTGTGATAGAACCACCAAGAATTTGAAAATATGAAATAAAAGCTGTTTTTTTTTTTTTTAGTTCATAACTTTTAAAATAGTATCACAGCTTATCTAATAGGAAGAAACTATTTTAGGTATCATGATATCTACAAAGTAAAGGTAAAACCTGCCAGGAATCACATGAGGTTTGAGATTGGAAGTGAAAATCTCATGAAGGTTTCACATCCTTTTTCATTATGAGATCACAGAAGGGAGCCTGTGGAAGCAGTTCTATTTTGTTAGCAATGCATACAATATTACTAAAAGGGAAACATGTGGTACAGAATTTTTAAAAATTCTTCTGCTATTAAGTTTCTTTGTCTATTTCCCTTGGCTCTGTAGCTTGTGCTAATTAAAATGATTGCAGTGGAGTATCCTAGTGTGCAGCTTCCTTTGCTTTGCTTTCTTTTCTTTTCATTTTTTTTTTAATTGCCTGTATTGGCTCTTATGTTCTTTGCTTAAATAATTAATAATAATTACTATCTGTTCTGCTGCGTGTGGGAGAAGAGTGAGTAATCTCGGATCCCAGGACATGTGCACCATGCCTGTCCCTTTTGCATAAGCTTTCATGTGAGGCTCTTCATTAGCTGGCACCATGGTGTAGATTTGCCGCCCTTAGCCGTTAGTGTTTATTAACTATAAAAAGGGCCCCCTCTGATTCACCAGCTAGGGGCAAATACTGCTGATGGGAAGTAATTTCCCAGAAGAACACTAATAAAGAAAGTGAAGTGAGGAGTGTGGAGAAAACAAAATCACAAAGTTCATTTAGATTGAGCAATCTTGACTGGACTGAATGCAAAATCTAAGTGTGTGCCACGTTACAGCAAAGTTAGATTCCTGTCTTATAAATAGCATAGGATTTCAGAAAAACCCTGGATATGAATGTGAAAGAGGAAGGTTACAGTCTCAGGTAGGTTTGAAAATTGCTACTATCTTACAATGGTGAAGGGATAAGAGCAAAGTTATAGATACTTAATAACATTAGGCTCTGCTGTTTGTTTACAATAAATTACCAGGTGGTCTGTACTCAGTAGGGTGAGGAAGGAATTGCTTATCAGGAATGGTCTTTACTGATATCCTTCTAACATCAACCGGTAGGAGAAGCAATGATGTGTGCAGGGAGGGAGGGGAGAAGACAGCTATTTTTATCACTTACTCCTAGAGATTAAAGCCTATTTGCTTTTAGGGATGGTCATTTTTTTTCCTTCTTTAATTGGACAATAACCAGCAGGAAACAAGGTGATAAACAGGCTGCTGTATTTAAAAGCCAATAGGCTGAGCATTTCAATCCAAATTAAGGTTTTGTGTTGCTTTGTCTTTACTAGGTGATTAGAATTTTTCAGGCTGCACAGACAAAATATAAGACATGTTGGTCCATCAAAACACTCAGTCAAAGAACTGAATAATTATTTTTTTATACTCTTCCCAAGCACATAAAAGCAGGGTTCTGTGATGTTGGGAGGCTGTACCCATCAGATGCTGCGGAGACCAACACTCTAGGGGCAGGCTGGCAGACAGCCAGATGTTCACAGCTGCATATACCCTATTCATGACACAAAATATGTATATTCACTGATCGACAAAACACTTTCATCATTGTGTTTAATAATTCCTTATTATCTGCAAAGTAAAATTAGATGACAAGTATTTGCCAAGGCTCAACACAGGAGGATAGCACGTGACTGTGTACTCTTTGTCTGCTGTGCACTTGACCTCCTTATCGCTGTCTGTCCTCAGAGAAGTTAGAGTTGTACCAAATGCAAACAGGAGACAAACATAGGGATGGAAGCAAAATGTCATTTTTTCCACTTTCTATGTATTGGAAATTATTAAGTCATACATTGTCACCTTGTACCTTCTCAACTCATAAGCAGGAAGGAATTCTTATCCAGTAACATTTGAGGACCATTATTGTCATAAGTCCCTCACTGCTTTAAAATATGAGCTCTCTTTCCCTGCAGCCTGCTATGGCGCCACTGTTGCTTCATACTTGGCCTGAAAATTTTACTGTTATAGTTATCCTTTTAGTATTAAAAAAAAAGTGTTTTTTTGTTTGTTTGTTTTTCTCTAGAAAGCAACTATTTAAAGATAATACAGGGCGGCGCCTATGGCTCGAGGAGTGGAATGCCGGCCCCATATGCCGGAGGTGGTGGGTTCAAACCTGACCCTGGCCAAAAACTGCAAAAGATAAATAAATAAATAAATAAAAAATAAAGAAATGTTAAAAAAAAAAAAGTAAAAAAGATAATACATATATGTTCTGGGACCAAATGGAAGCCTTTCCCAAGCTGAAAGGAGAAAATGTAGGAACATAAATTTAGTGAGAGAAGAGTCAAGGAGAGGGTTGAAAGCATGTAGTTGGGAGCGGGTGTAGCTGGCTAGGGGAAGGGAACATCCTGGGTGTAATATTTATTACATTAATTTATTCATGCAGTATTAATTATTGAGCCCTGTATTGTGCTAAGTAAAAGTGGACCACGGTCACATGGTCCTTATACTCCTGGAGTTTATGGCCATGCTGTGGGCTTGGACCTAGCATAGATTAAGAAAAGTCTCCATGAAGAAGACCTTCCCTGATTTGGCACTTGTGGCTCAGTGGCTAAGGCGCCAGCCACATGCACCAGAGCTGGTCGGTTCGAATCTGGCCTGGACCTGCCAAATAACAATGACAACTACAACCAAAAAAATAGCTGGGTGTTGTGGCGGGTGCCTGTAGTCCCAGCTACTTGGGAGGCTGAGGCAAGAGAATCGCTTAAGCCCAAGAGCTTGAGGTTGCTGTGAGCTATGACACCACGGCACTCTATCCAGCTTGAGACTCTGTCTCAAAAAAAAAAAGAAGACCTTCCCTATCTCTCTCCAAATCTTGATGCATCAGTTCAGTAACATTGCCTTATTCTCTCTGGACTTTCCACATGGTGCATGGATGATGATGCTGGTGTTCTTGGGGTCACACCCTCACAGTTTTTGATCCAGTACAAAAGTAAAAGCATCCCTTCATTTCCAATCAGGACATTTCAGGGAAAGACTCAGATTGGCTCAGCTTAGGTCACATCCTACTTCTTAACCAATAGTCAAGAGACTGTAGCACTTGCATCGGCCCAGTTTGGGTCACATGTCTCCCCTGGTTTTGGGGGGTGGTGGTTGTAGAATACTATAATTGGTAGCCTCATCAGCACCTGGGGTGGGGAGAAGGTGGGGCAGAGCAGTTCTTCAAGTGGGAGAGATGGTACTGGGCTGTCAGAACTCATAGATATTCCCTACCTCCTTAGCCCTCCAGATCTCATTCTATGACTGTACAGATTGGTGGAGCCTGAGTTAATCCCAAAGTAATGCTGCTATTTAGAAATGCAGAATTTTCCAACTCTTGAGTGGATGGGAAGGACTGGATGTATTGTAATTTTGAACTATAAAAATTATGAAAACTTGGAGAAAAAACACTCATTTTACATGGACACATTATCATTCTGGGTATTCCTTTCCCACCTTTATCCTTAAACATACATCTTTTTTTTGAAACAGGGTCTCAGTTGCTTCTGCTAAAGAACAGTGGGATCATCATCACTCACTGCAATCTCTAATTCCTGGGCCCATGTGATCTTCCCATCTTTACCTTCCAAAATGGTAGGATTACTGAATCCAGTGGGTCAAGGTAGGAGGATCACTTGGGACCAGGAGTTCAAGACCAGTCTCGGTAACATAATAAGACTCTGTGTCTACCAAAAAAATTTTAACTAGCCAAGCTGTGACTGGACAGCTCCAGCTTGGGTGACAGAGCAAGACCCTATCTAAAAAAAAAAAAAAAATCATCTATACTTTGTGTCTTGATTACCAAGCAATATGTTCAATTTTAATTGAGTTGTTTAAACACCAATATTTACATAAAAATAATTTGAATGTGTAAGTTTTTTGCATTGGTGTGCTCAGTATGAGAAATTTGCAGGATCAGATGGCACACTGCATTGACAAATATTTGTTGAGCTCTTGCTGTGGGCATGGTAGTGTTATGGACTGATGAGGATATTCAAACATGAATAGGACGTATTTCTAGCCTTTAAGAGTTCATAATCTAATGACTTGATACAATTAAAATATTCCTCAAATGTAACTAACAAATTCAGTTGTTAAATCAAAAGAGGGAAATTTTGATACTGAGATTATGGCATATAAACATAGTAAAGAAAAGTATCCTGAATTCTTGCCTAGGGAAGGGGAAAAAGAGGATGGGACAGAATAGGTAAAAAGAGGGGCTGTGAGGAAAGCAGGACAGGAAGGCTTCTGAATTGGGATTAGTGTCATGCCATGTAACTGGTAAATCAAAGTGTTGAAACTGAGATCACACTTCAGTCTCTTTAAATTTACATTTTGCCTAAAATGGGCTACTCTCCCTCCAGATAGAGCCAGAAAACGTTTTAATCACAAACCCTCGCCCCCCAACCCCTGGAAAAATGCGCTCACTGCCAATACACACGATATTCTCTGGGCTCTGCCAGGTTAGGCCCCAAATTCTAAGACAGCAACGTTTTCAGCTCAACAACGCAGAAAGACCACGCCTCCAAATGTCCTGCAACCTCATCCATTTCAGATTTTTCCGGGGTTCTGGGTAAATTGTTTCACCAAGGATTCCACCCCGTCTGGTTGCTCTCGTTTTAAAGCACAGATCGGTGTGTGGGAGAGGCCATTATTTTTACGGGATCACTGTGCTCCTGGAGCAGCCAGGGACAAGCAAAGTGGCATTATCGCAGCGCCCGCTCTGTCCATACCCGGGCTCCGCCCTCGAACCGTCTCGTACCCCGAGCTCCCACCCTCCTCCCCCAACCATCTCCTCCCCTTTGATCGCAGCGCGGACTCGGCCACTATTCCCGACCCTGTTCCTTACACTCACCTCGTGGCCCCGCCCCCAGACCTCTGGCCACGCTCCTCAGCCCAAAGAGCCCAATGAGCGCCCACACACACCGCACAAGCCCCGCCCTCCACCCTAAAGTTCCGCCTAACAGCCTGAGTTAACCAATGAGCGTCTCAGGATCCTCCCACCCCGCGCCCCGGAGCCCGGCCCTCCGCGGCCACCTCCCTCGGGGCGTTGCCGTCTCAGTGCCTCCGCCGCCCGCGCGGAGCCAGATGCCGCCCCCTCCGCCGGTCCCTCCCTCGGCGGCCTGGCGCCTCCCTACCTCCCCTCCGCTGTGACTCACGGAGCAGGAGGCGGAGGCTGAGGCGGCCGCTCCCGCTGCTGCTGGTGCTGCTGTCGCTGCCTCCGCCGCCGCAGCGGCTGCTCGGGCTGAGCGCGCCCCGGAACAGGCCGCCGCGCGCTGCGCTCCGGACCCGCAGCCCCCGCCCGCCCAGCCGGGTCGGGCGGCCCAGGTAAGCGCCAAGGCCGGCCTGCGCTCTCAGCCCCCGGCCCGCGCCGCGCCGGGGCTCGGGGAAGCCGCCGGCCCTTTGTCTCCCGGGGAGGGGCCCCGGAGGACGCCCCCGACCCGGCTCGGACTCACCGGCCCGGCCCCGACGGCACGGCGCCCTGGTCTGGGCCTGGCCTAGCCCTGCCAGCTGCCGCCGCCTCCCGCTTCAGGCCATCCTCCTGCCTTCCTCACCTTCGCCTGGGGGTCGCCTCCACAGGTGTCCAAGCCACCCACCCTGTTGCTCACCTCCCGGCAAGGGCGGTTGTCATCTCCTGTCTACTCTCCTGGTCCCCTTGGTCCCTATCTCTTTCTTCACCTGCGCCCCACTCCCGGCATTCTGACTCTCCATATTTCTCCAAACTAATTCTGACAAGGTCTGGCTACTGGGCCCCCCTTCTTCTCTCTCTACTTTGATTGAACTGACCTCTCCCTGGTGAGTGTTCCTGGAAGATAGACACTGGACGCACATATCTCGCCTGTATGGCAGGTGTGTATACGTGAACCTGCAAAATTAACCACTTGGAGCCCCAAATTGCACTTCTCATCTTCTTTTCATCACTCCACTCCAACCACCTTCCTTTTTCTTGAACCTGGTAACCCACACACCTAGGTCTGGACACCTAACCTCTGTTAGGCCTTACATCCCTCCCTCTGTCTCGTGTGCTGAACTTGTCTGAGCAGTGCCTGTTGTCTGGTTAGCCCCGGGAAGGCCAGAGGGGCAGGTTTGGCAGCAAATCAAGAGTTTTATGTATAATGAGACGTGTGGCTTGCAGCACCTCCTATCTGAGGATCTAATTGTGCTATAGCTGTTATTTTGTCTCCTGTCACTCACAAAACTTAGAAAAACATGCCTAGCCAACGGCAGGGTAAATTGAGGCACAGGGTGTGTTAGTAAGGGAATGGATGTAAGTTGGAGTTTGTCTTGTGGTTCTGCTCCCAAGTGCCTTGGCTCTTAGCTCTGCTACAACAGGGCACTAGTTCCTGGCTTTAAGCCCTAAGTGATAAGTGATCTCTTGTGCCATTTAAGTGTCCAGAGATACCAACAGCTTCCTTGGATCTTAAGCAGGACTTTGAATCATAAATAAAGATACCAGCTGTTAAATGCCAGTGTGTCATTCATGGTTTTCTGATGGAATTAGTGGTCCTCCCTTGTAAATGCAAGTCATCTTTATGGAGATTCATTCATTCAATAGTGAGCACCTATTCCAGGTACTGGGGCCTCAGTGGTGAAGACAGACCCAATCCCTGCCCTCCTGGAGATGACATTCTAAAGAGGAGAGAAGACAGATGATAATTAAATAAATAAGTGGACAAAATAATTTTAGTAGTGGTAAGTGCTATGAAGGTGGGTGGAGGCCAGGACATGTAAGAATCTGTAGGCCAAAAAAAAAAAAAAAGGGATTTTAGAGCCTGGTGTGATAGTTTGTGTCTATAATCCCAGCTACTCAGGAGGTTAAGATGGGAGGATCCCTTGAGCCCAGAAGTTGGAGGCTGCAGTGAGCTATGGTCCCACCACTGCCCTAGGTGATAGAATGAGATGCTCTCTCTAAATAGACAAAAGATTTTTTAGGTTGTAATAAGATTTGGATTTTATGCCAAGAGCAGTTAGAAGCCATTGGAGCATTTTGAAGTTTTTCTGCTTTTTTTTGATGTAGGCATTTATTGCTATAAACTTCCCTCTTGGTACTGCTTTTGCTGGATCCCATAGGTTTTGAGCCATTGGAAGGTTTTAACCCGAGAGATGATACGATCTGATTTGTTTTAAAAGATTGTTCTGGCTGCTGCATAGAGACAGGATTGAAAGGTGCAAAGGTAGAGATGGTCATACCAGTTAGGAGACAGACTCAACTACCTGGCAAGAGATGAAGTTGGAGGGACCAAGGTGATATCGGTAGAAGGTAAGGGATGAAATCAGTCACTTACTCCACCATAAAGCAAAACTTTGGGGAATGCTGAGTTAGATGTCCAGTGGAGAATCTCTAAACCTGGCCGTGCTGAGCTTTAGTTCAGCACACCTCATTCAGTGAGCCAGGCACTAGGCTAGTGTCTAGGAAAATGACATGAATGAGGTAAGATCCCTGTTCTTGAGTTTACAGTTGGGTGGACCTTATCATTTATCTCAAAGCAGTCCCTGTGTTAGAACAACGTGCTTACACAACAGCTCCCCGCTTCCTTGACTGAAGAGGGTTCGTGGGTTTACAAACCAGTTAGAGGTAGAGGAGGGCAGAACACACTGGGGCTTCATACCTGCATCGGGTTGCATTATTTAAATGGGAGCATTATTGTCCTGCCTCTGTTGTAATATGTTACACAAAGAAATTGGACTGTTCTCATGGTAGGTGGGAGGACAACTCAGTGAACTTGAGCTATTAACTGGCATAAAACTTGATCTCCGTGCTGCTCTCAGTCTGTGCCATCAGAACATGTCAGAATGAAAGGACCTTGGGGGGGTACATAGCCCAGGCCCCTCTTTTATGGTTGGGCACCTGTGGCTTCTCAAGCTGGGTAACTCCTTTGAAGTCTCAACAGTTTATACATTTTCTCCTCATGGCTGTCACTTTCTGCCTCATTTTAGCTGTGTGCATATGCGTGTGACTCTAAGCTTTCTGAGGCTAGGACTCTACTGAACTCATCTCTGCCTACCTCATAGAATCTAGATCGGTGCCCTGCACAAAGTGTAAGCTTATCAAATATTGGTTGGCTTGCCTGATGTCTCCTAGCACCTAAAACTAGAACCCAGGGCTCCTGACCCTATCCCTGTCATTTCATCAGACCATTCTTCCTTGCAAAATCCTCATCCGGAATGGAACACAGTGGTAAGCCCAGCAGTCTCTCATTCACCCTGCTCAAAGGACAGGGCAGCCCTTACTTGATGGGTCTGCTCTCTCTCTAGCCCTGCCTCCAGGGAACAGCTGCTGAGGGTGCTGACCAAGTAGTTATTCGATACTCAGCAAATATGAAGTATAGCTCTTAATCAGAGCATGGACTTTGTACCAAAACTGTCTGGGTTTGCATCTCTTGGTTTTGCCACCATGAGCAACACAGTCTTCAGCAGGTAACTTAACTTCTTTGTGTCTCAGTATAGTAATAATTCTTCCCTCACAGAGTTGTTGGGAGCATTAAATTAAGAGTACCTGTCAGATGCTCAGAACAGCACCTTGCACTTAGTATGTACTTTCAGTATTAAATGTTATTTTATCTTCATTTATTTATCTCCTTATCTCCCACAAGAATTTAAGCTTTTTGAGAGCGGATATTTTGTCTTTTTTGTCTGCTGGTTTGTCTTTGTAAGCACTCAGACAATAGTTGTTAAATTGACCTATTAAGCATCTGTCACAGGTGCTAGGCTCTGTCATAGGTGCTAGGGATGGAGCCAAGAACAAGATTGCCAAGGTGGCCAAGGTGCATGGTCTAATGAAATTTGTCTTCTAGTGGGAGAGACAGGTGGTAAACAAATAAGAAACTGAACAAAAGAATTAGGATAGTGAAAAGATATAGGGAGAATAAAATAGAGCAATGAGATGGAGAGTGGCTGGGGTGAGGGTTAGGGTCATAACTTGAGCTAGCTCTGAGGAGGCAACTTTTGAATGGAGACAGGTAATGATCCAGAGGGGCAGCTTCGCGGGCAGAGAGGAAGGAAAGAGTGATAAGCCCAGAGGGGCTGGTGAGCAAGGTGGATCTGGGATCATGGTAAGGTGTTTGGATTTTTTTCTCTTAATTTCTTTTCTTGTTTGTTTGAGACAGTCTCATTCTTTTGCCTGGGCAAGAGTGCCATGGCCTCAGCCTAGTTCACAGTAACCTCAAACTCCCAGGCTGAAGCACTCCTCCTGCCTCAGCCTCCTAAGTAACTTAGATTATAGGCATGCAGCACCATGTCCAGATAAATTTTCTGCTTTTGATGAAGACGGGGTCTTGCTCTTGGTCTCAAACTCCTGACCTCAAGCAATCTATCCACCTTGGCCTCTAAGAGTGCTAGGATTACAGGCATGAGCTACCACACCTGGCCTCTGCCCCTGATTTCCAAACACTGGGAAATCACTGCATGGGACCTTTTCCTGAGGGTCTCAGAGAATATTTGAGTCCATACTAGGAAAAAGAGCAGGATGCTAGGGAGAACAGTTGGAATGGGAAGGCTTTTTGAGGCCAGCAAGCTGACAGTGTTGAGTTTCTTCCCATCATGCCCCTTCTTTCTCTGCCTGGGTTCCCAGAAGAGATGGAACTGTCAGTCAGGGTGGTGAAGGTCCTGGGGTGTATGTCTGTGTGTCCTGCAGATTCCATTGAGCTCAGGGAGAAAGAAACATCACCAGATGTTTCCTGAGTTGAGCGAGTGTCGTCAGCACTTAGCGACTTGTCCTCTGCAGTGGGATGTCCATGTTCTCTGCTCTCTGTATGAGTTAAGGTTTCTTATCTTGGCAGTGACTCTTAAGTAACATTGCAGTTTTACTGCTCTTTTTCGTGTGTGCCTCAGGGGTGCACATAAGAAGAATTTCTTTGTTGGGGGTGTATCAAAACTGACTGACAGCTCTGTCACCCCTTAACCCCCGCTTCTCTTCCAGTTTTCTGCCAAGTATCACCAGACTACTCTATCACCTCTGAACACCTCCCATTTGACCACTTGATCAGGAGCATGGTAGTACCTTAAAAGCATCTGCTTCTTTTATTTTGGGCTGAGTAGAATTAGGAAGGTCAGCAGAGCATTCAGAGAAATGGCATTTCAGACCCAAGGGCTCAGCTTACCAGGAATCCAGGGTTGGTCTTTTTAGAGCGGGTGCGTTTGGCCAGCTTTTCAGATCCCCACTCAGACATCCCCACTTGGGGGATGATAACCTTGAGAGGCCAACGTGAATTGGTGGAAATCAAATAGAACTTTTGTGTTGCAGGTCACTTTCGGGGTCCTAGGGCATATCATTGGCAGACTCCAAAAAGCTTTTTAGTCATATATCATTTCTAGACTCGTAAAAACTGAATGCAGGGTGGGTGCAACCTTTTTTCTCATGCAACTGGTTTTCTTTTTTTGTTTTTCTTTTTTTTTTGAGACAGAGCTTCAAGCTGTCACCCTGGTTAGAGTGCCGTGGCATCACAGCTCACAGCAACCTCCAACTCCTGGGCTTAAGCAATTCTCCTGTCTCAGCCTCCCATGTAGCTCAGACTACAGGCACCTGCCACACGCCCAGCTATTTTTTGGTTGTAGTTGTCATTGTTTGGCAGGCCCAGGTTGGATTTGAACCTGCCAGCTTTGGTGTATGTGGCTGGCACCTTAGCTGCTTGAGCTACAGGTGCCAAGCCACAGCTGATTTTCTTACTATGAGAGTAGTATATGCTCATTTGCAAAATGAGAAATGGGCCAGTCATAGTGGCTCACGCCTGTAATCCCCACACGAGGTGGGTGGATTGCTTGAGCTCAGGAGTTTGGGATCACCCTGAGCAAGAGCAAGATCCCATCTCTACTAAAAATAGAAAAACTAGATAAGTGCTGAGGTGGGTGCCTATAGGCTTAGCTACTCAGGAGGCTGAGGCAGGAAGATTACGTAAGCCCAAGAGAGTTTGAGGTTGCTGTAAGCTATGATTCCACAGCATTCTACCTGGGTGATAGAGTGAGACTCTGCCTCAAAAAAAAAAAAAAAAAAAAAAACTAGAAAAGAAAAGAAAATGAGAAATAAATGGTAGTGGCATAAATACACTATCTCATTCAATCCTCACTGTAGTTTTAAGATACATGCCTATCATCAATCACACGTTCAGAAACTGAGTCCTAGGCAGGGTAAGGATGTGTTTGAGGCCCAGCTCCTCAGGGACACACGTGGAATTCAAACCTGGCCAGGATGGCTCCCAAGACAAGCTCTGTGCCCCCCATTCTATATTGTTTCTCAGCAGAAGCTAAAGAGAAGGAAAGACGCTGTACTTCAGCCCCGTATAGGTGATATTCTTAGAATAGTCAGAGTCAGCTCACTGGCTGCTCCAAAGTTCCTTTCCCTTTCTTGCCTGACCTTGGGCAAGCTAATTAACCTCCCTTTGGCTTACTTTCCTTGCTTATAAATGAGGATAATGATACTTGTACCTTCCTAGTTCCCAGGGGCATCATGATGTTTGAGCCAAAGTGCTTTTGAACCTCTCTTACGAGAGGGACTTGAGCAACCACTGCTGTTATACTGTTATTAGAGATCTGTTATGCCTTGGTCCTCCATGAAGCCTCCTCCTTAAAAAGGAGAAGGCCGCAGTCCCTGGAGGGCAGGGTGTCCTTCTGTGGTGGGCTTAGCTGGATCAAAACATTGTTTGTCCTCTTCTGAAGTTTCTTAAGGATTGAGAATGTGTCACCAGTGTTCACGGTGTCAGCTTCTATAAGCACTTGTGTGTCATCACATGATGGAGGACACCAGTGGCAGGGCCGCTTGAGTGTTAAAGGGCATGGTTTCTAATTTTGGCTCTGATGTCCTTTCTAATATAAACCCATAACACAGAGGTACCAAGAAGGGCAGTTGTCTTTCACTTCTCTTGTCTTCCTTCGAATGATTCATTGATTGATTTAATAGATATTTGTTGAAGCTTTACCACAATCTGGGCATGATCGTAGGTACCAGGAATGCTGTGGTTAGCAGGGTAAAAATAGTTCTTCCCTTGACAAAGCTTGCAGTCCAAGGCTAAGAGGCTCATTTAGTTGGGGTCATGTGGATGAAGAAAGCATGATCTGGCAAGACCGCTTTAAGCTCTCAGGAGGAGAGTCAGGATATAACTTCCAGATGTGCACATCACCCTGGTGGTTACCTGCGTGCAGGCAGAGGGCTGTGTTGACCTCCCAGAAGAGCAGGGATGAGTTAATAGGTTAGAGCCCTCTGTGTCACATGTCAGGAAAGCTGCACTTGGTACGGGCATCTTTAGAAAGAGTGAGCACCTTGGCAGCAGTGGTTAACAAGGACTCCAGTCCTGCTTAGAGCCTTTTAACCCTTTGACTACTTGAGTTCAAATCAGGGAGAAATGATTACATTGAGGGTCTCTTTACAAAGTTTTTGCCTGGGGGACTGGATTTTGAAGCTGTACCACCAACCCAGTGCCTTTCACATGTAACAGACTCCAGACCTTGTCCCTCTGGAATTCTCTTCCTGCTCAACACATCCCTCCCTGCCAACTTTGGAAAGCAGGCATATGGTGGCAGGTGGGCTCTCTGGTGGGCCCACAGGGTTCCTAAAAGAACCGATGATTGTGGACAACTATGTCCTCAGGCCCTCACTCGGGTCAATATATGCAGACTTCTTTCTTCTCCTAGTCTGCACAGCAACAGGCATCCAGGTCTCTTCAAAGACCAGGGTCAAGGAGGGCCAGTAGTCCTTGTGAAAGCACACAGCGTTCTTCCTCTCCCTCTTCAGCCAGGGCTGAGGAGGAGAGGGCAAAGGGCTGGCAGAGGCAGCAGCCCACATTCAGAGTGAGTGGAAGGTGCCGGGACAGCATGGCGTGTCCCTGGGGGATGTTATTTCACCAGCCCCTGATCTATCTCCCAGTGCTAATCAGCTGCCCCTTCAGTCCAGGGTGGGGGTGTGGCACCACCCACCATCTGACCAGGAGGATGGCCTGCACAGCCAGGAGCCCAGGTCACTCTGTACACCTGGGCATCTTCAAGTGAGGCTGGAGCTGGCAGTGATGCCGTTTCAGCTGGGAGAATGTGACCCACTTCCATATCCCCTCCCACATGCAGAGCTGGGTAGCAGGCTTTGAAAGCAGCTCCAATTAAGGTTTTCTCAGGCCTGCATGTTGCCCAAGTATCCAACCCACATGTTTCCTGCCGCTGGACTCCCATGGTCCACGTCCCTGAACTGAATAATAACCCCAGGGAGATGAAGTTACTGCCTGGTCGTTCTGAAATCCTGGATTCTGCCAGCAGAGCTTCCTGTGGAGATCAGGGTCCCTTGTGGATCAAACACCTCTCACAATGCGGGCCCCACCCCATTCTTTCTGCTAACCACCAGCAAACCATGGAGCAGTTTCCAAGGAGGTGGTTTAGCCTTGACCTCCCTGTCCAGACCAAGGCCTCAGAGACCCACTCTCACTCTCACCTTCTTGGAGAAATATGAGATAAGATGTGTTTTGGACCTTCTAGGTTTCTTCTGTTCTCTCCAAGTAGAGATCATTGTAATGATTTTCCATTATAATTTTGTATTTCTCGTATAAGCATAGGGGAGGATAAAGCTGTGAACACTGCTAGGACATTACACTGATGAAGTGGTGGTTCTGACCCCCTGGATGTTTAACTTACAAAGGAGAGAGCAAAAGGTGAAATACATTCTTCTTAGTAAAGTATCTCAAGAATGGAAAGATAAATATCCAGTGTACTGTATACTAATATGAAATCAATATATAAACAATACATAATCATAAGAATAATAAAACAGTATGATAGTCCAGTTCCAGGGTAGAGGGAAGTGGGATGGGGAAGGGGGAGGATGTCTGGCAGAAGGAGGGAGGGCAGGAGGCGGGATCTCACCTAATGTGCACATTGTGAGGGTATATGACATGCCCCCTGCGTGAGGGGCTCTTCTACAAATGGAACTTTACCCTGCTAGTGAGAACAATGTAACCTAAATATTGTACCCTCGTCTTAATTTGAATAAAGTTTAAAAAATAAAATGAATCCTATTAATTTGCTTTATAATATTCAAATTCATTTTAAAAAAAGCAATAGGTGGTAGCCGCCAAGGTCAACTCTGGCTAGGTCATGCGGACACCATACTTGACCATGTGCTCCACTCTTGGCTTCTGGACTGAGGCAGAAGGTATCCCCCAATGCCCTGCAGCCTCGAAGGCCACGTGGCCATCCTCTGGCTGGTGCTGGAGCTGCAGGAAGATGGGGTGCTGGTGATTTTTTAAGAGGGCATGGTAGGGCTTACAGGAAGCAAGTCGGCTGTGGAGATGTCTCTGTAGGGCCCCAGTTCTGCTTTCCTGCCTGGAGCAGCCTTCCAGAGCTTGTGGTAGGATGCAGTGAAACATGCTCAGCCGAAACAGTGCAGGGTCCAGGCTCCTTTCTTGCTCCTGGGGTGATGGTGTCACTGCCATCACGAGGTCACATGTGCCCGTCTGCCTCGAGTTTGCTGTAGGTATTGTCTGCCCATTCTCACTTCCTGATCTCCCCTAAAGAGGAAGGTCCTTTAGGCCCTTGAGTGGTGATGGTGGAGACGGAAGAACTCAACATTGACACTGCTGGGCTGGCAGGACTACCCGGATGGAGGATGTTCTTATTATGGTCTGAACCTTGTCTACTTCTTTTAAAAAACATCTTTTTTTAAAAAAAATTCTTAGAAACAGGGTCTTACCTGTCACCCAGGCTGGTTACAGTTTGGTGTAACAGATTGCAGTAGTACAGTCATAGCTCATGCAGCCTTGAACTCCTGGGTTCAAATGACCTTCCCATCTCAGCCTTCTGAGTAGCTTGGGGACTACATGCCTCCCAGAGTGCTGGGATTACAGGTGTGAGCCACCGTGCCTGGCCAGGCCTGCCTAATTTTTAAAATTTTTTGTAGCAATGGGGTCTTGGTATGTTGCTCAGTCTGGTGTCAAACTTCTGGCCTCAAGAGAGCCTCCCACCTTGGCCTCCCAAAGTACTGGGACTATAGGCATGAGTTATCACAACTGGCCTTTTTTTTTTATTAGGTAATAGACATAGTATAAAATTCAAAAGGCTGTATGGTGAAAACTAAGTCTTTGTCCCTCCCTGGATTCACAGCCACTCTGTTCCCCTTCTGCAAAGTGACTGCCTTTAGCCAAAGCCTTTTGTTTCTGAACCAGAGACACTGCACACTTACATAAGCACACTGTGCTCACACGTGACTGCACATATATATGATATTAGTATATATGTTTTTTCAACAATATAGTGTGCAGTGTCCTACATTGTATTTTTTTTTTTTTTTTTTTTTTTGCAGTTTTTGGCCGGGGCTGGGTTTGAACCTGCCACCTCCGGCATATGGGACTGGCGCCCTTCTCCTTTGAGCCACAGGCGCTGCCTTGCATTGTATATTTTTTACTTAACTGAGTTCACTTAACTCATTCCATGCCATCATCATCGTCATCATTGTCATCATTGTCATTAGGCTAATATCGCTTGACTACTGACTGTGGCTGGGTGTTGCTGTAAGTGCTTTCTTACTTACGTAACTCATTTACTACCCACACTTATCCTATTAATTAAGTACTTTTATTGTCCACAGTTTGAAGATGAGTAAATTAGGGCATAGAAGTGTTAGGTAACTTTTCTAAGGTCATTTAGAACCAACACCCTCATTTTAATGGGTCCAAGACATTTTATTGATTGGCTATATTTTAATTTTTTGTTTTTTGAGACAGAGTCTCACTATGTCACCCTCAGTAGAGTGCTATGGTGTCACAGCTCACAGCAACCTCTTGGGCTTAAGCGTTTCTCCTGCCTCAGCCTCCCAAGTAGCTGGGACTACAGGTGCCTGCCACAATGCCCGGCTATTTTTTTTTTTTTTTTGTAGTTGTCATTGTTGTTTAGCAGGCCTAGGCCAGGTTCGAACCTGCCACCTCTGGTGTATGTGGCTGGCACCCTAACCACTGAGCTACAGGCGCTGAGCCTATGTTTTAATTTTTTTAAGTTCTTTTTAACCAATCCCCAATTGGTGAACATGTTTCTGGCTTTTATTACTGTGATAGGGCAAAACGTAAATGTTTAAAATTTTAGTATTGCCAAATTGTCCTCCATGGAGATAGTAACATTTTATATGTCCACTAACATTATGTAAGAATACCTGGCTGGGTGCAGTGGCTCACACCTGTAATCCTAGCACTCAGGGAGGCCAAAGCAGGAGGATCACTTAAGCTCAGGAGTTGGAGACCAGCCTGAGCAAGAGCAAGACCTCATCTATATAAAAACTAGAAAGATAAGCCAGGTATGGTGAGACAAAAATGTGAAACAAAAAAAAAAAAAAAATTTTTCCTCGCATCTCAGTTGTTGCCAGGGTGATAGATGAGCAGTGCAAGTTTTAATTTCCACTTTCCTTATGAAGAAATAATATCATTTCATTTCTTAGAGCCTTTTTTTTTTTTTTTTTTTTTGCGGTTATTGGCTGGGGCTGGGTTTGAACCCACAACCTCCGGCATATGGGCCGGCACCCTTCTCCTTTGAGCCACAAGCACCACTCCTTTAGAGTCATTTTTTTAGCCGAATGCAGTGGCACACACCTTGTAGTTCCAGCTACTCAGGAGGCTGAAGTGGAAGGATTGCTTGAGACCAAGAAGTTGACCAGCTAGATGATACAGCAAAACTGCTCAAAAAATACAAACAAAAGGAGCCATTTATGAACACTATTATAGTCGGTCCTTCATATCCTTGGGTTCTATATCCTTGGGGATTTAACCAATCAGGAAAATATTTTGAAAAAAGAAAACAATATAATAATAAAAAAATAAAAATTTAAAGAACAAATACAGCATAGCAGCTATTTACTTTGTGTTAGATATTATAGTAATTCAGAGATGATTTAGGCTCAGTGCCTGTAGCTCAGTGGCTAGGGCGCCAGCCACGTACACTAGAGCTGGCAGATTCAAACCTAGCCCGGGCCTGCCAAACAACAATAACAACTACAACCAAAAAGTAGCCCAGCGTTGTGGCAGGTGCCTGTAGTCCCAACTACTTGGGAGGCTGAGGCAAGAGAATTGAACCAAGACTTTGAGGTTGCTGTGAGCTGTGATGCCATGGCATTCTACCAAGGGCAACATACTGAGACTCTGTCTCAAAAAAAAAAAAAAAAAAGATTTAAAATATGTGGGAGGATGTGCCAATACTACATCATTTTATAAGTATCTGGGAATCCATGCATTTTAGTGTCTGAGGGGATTCCTGGAACCAATCCCCAAAGGATACAACTGTATATCCCTTGCTCATTTCTTTTTTGGGTTGGCAGTCTTTTTCTTATTGATCTATAGGTGCTATTTTTGTGTTAAGGAAGTTTGTCCTATGGCTGTGATGTTTCCCTCAAGTTGCTATTTTTCTATTGATTGTATTGTTTTTTCCATGCAGAGTTTTGATTTTTATGTAATCAGATTTTTAAGTCTTTTATGACTTCTAGTTTTTACTTTATTTTATTTTTCCCTACTTCTTGTATTTTCCTCTAAGATATTTACTCTTAATTTTATACGTTTCAAACTTTGACTGATAACTAAGATGTTAAACCCAGCATCACTAGAATTGGGACAGAATGGCATTGTACACCTCCAGTGGAACATTGATAATGTCAGCTAGGGAGTTTCTTGCCAAAATGTTTAATCTTGATCTAATTATAAGGAACAATTGGATAAAGATTGTGGGACATTCTAAAGACAATGCTCTTAGACTCTAAAAGATGCTAATATCATGGTAAACAAAGGGAAGCTGGTGGACCACTTTAGTCTAAGGAGGTTAAAGAGCATGGGAACTAGATGAAATTGAGATCCTTGATCAAATCCTGAATTAAAAACCAGTAAAGCTGGCTTGGCGCCTGTAGCACAGTGGTTACGGCACAAGCCACGTAAACCAAGGCTGGAGAGTTCAAACCTGGCCCGGGCCAACTAAACAATAATGACGGCTGCAACGATAAAAATAGCCGGGCATTATGGCAGGCGCCTGTAGTCTCAGCTACTTG
>CAUYRH010070697.1:0-12270 GCA_963574655.1 Perodicticus potto | reverse complement strand
CCTCAAGCTGTCACCCTGGATAGAGTGCTGTGGCATCACAGCTCACAGCAACCTCCAATTCCTGGGCTCAAGCGGGTCTCTTGCCTCTGCCTCCCAAGTAGCTAGGACTACAGGAGCCCGCCACAATGCCTGGCCATTTTTTGGTTGCAGCCGTCATTGTTGTTTGACGGACCTGGGCTGGATTCGAACCTGCCAGCTGAGGTGTACGTGGCTGGTGCCTTAGCCTGTTGAGCCACAGGCGCCGAGCCTTTTTATTTATTTTTTTGAGACAGAGTGTTACTATGTCACCATCGGTAGAGTGCCATGGTGACAAAGCTCACAGCAACCTCAAACTCTTGAGCTTAAGCGATTCTCTTGCCTCAGCCTCCCAATTATCTGGGACTACAGGTACCTGCCACAACACCCGGCTATTATTTTTGTTGTTGTTGTTGTCATTGTTGCTTAGCAGGCCTGGGCTGGGTTCGAACCCACCAGCCCTGGTGTATGTGGCTGTCACCTTAATCCCTGAGCTACGGACACCGAGCCAGCTTAGAATATTTTTAAATTACAATGGGTTTATCTGTATGTAACCTAATAGTAAAACAAGGAACATACTGGGTGCACATCACTTTTGCACCAACGTAAAGTTGAGAAACCATTAAGTTGAACCATCATGAGTGGAGACTGTCCAATATCCACAAAACTGATCCTTTCATTTCCAAGCTTAAAACCTTTCAATGATTTCTCACTGCTCTTGAGCTAAAGTCTATTTTATAAGATGTTTTAGAACGTCTCTACACTATCCAGCATCTCTTCTCAGCATTACCCCTTCCCCAAACTGGCCTGCAGTTGAATCAGACCTTGGCTATAATCTCTTGCCTCTGGACTTTTGTTCCTGCTATTTCCTGTGTTTGGAACACTTTCAGCCTCTCCTTTCTCCTGGTTAAAATTCCTCCCATCTTAGGTATCAGTTTAAACATTTCTTTTTCTGAGAAGCCTTTCTAGACTCCAAGAGTAGGTTAGGTACCCTTGCTGTATACTGCCATAGCACCCTGAAGGGCCCCAGAGTCACCCTTCCCATAGTTCATTTCATTGCCTACTCAATTGCCTGGCTTCCTGACTAGCCAATAGAACCTCTGATCAGCATGTAACCTTTATCAACAGTGTATCCACAGCACTTAGCACAGTACCTTGACACTAGTACGCAATCAATATTTGTTGCATGACTGCATAAATAAATATAAAGTCATTTTTACTTCTCAACCCACTCAAAATGCGCATATGAGTGCAAGTGCAAGTGCGCACACGCACACGAACACACACCCACACCCACACACCTTTCCTAAAATGCAGCCTGGCTAAGAAATAGCTACAAAGAAGACTAAGACTAAGACAAGACTAAGAAATAGCTACAAGGCTATATATTCAGCTTAGTCACACAGTGTGAGAGAAGTTGCCGGTGAGATATGAAAATTCCTTAAGCCTTAATTTGCTCATCTGTGAGATAGAAACAGTAAAATCTTCCTTATATAATTTATTAAAGATTAGCTATTATGTTTAGATCCCAGTTCCCCAACAGTGAACCCAGGTTCTCTTGCTCAGAGCAATCAATCCCGTGATTGAAACTGCCCACCAGGTGGCAGTCTTTCCCTGGACTGGTCCAGTTCTGCTTCCACTGCAGAGCAAAACCAGTGGTCCTGGAGAAGCAAAAGGCACAACCTGGGCTGCTTCCCCACAGATTTTAGCTGGAACTGGGCGGGAGCAGAAACAACTCAGAGACAGAGCATATGTTAAGAAGGCCTCATGTTTCTTAGACTCATCCTCCTTTTCTCATCTCAGGCTCTTAAGAGGCACTGTATTATGCTGAGTAATGAGCATTTTCCGGCTTTCCATTCACAGTGGGCGGAGTTTCTCCCCTTCTAAATAAATTATTTTATCTCACAGGAGCTTCCTTCTTGCTTCCACTTCCAATGGTGACTATGCTAAGAAGAGAGGCAAAACTGCTTCCTTAGACCCCAGAGGATATCTCTTACTCTGGGAAGCCCCATGGCTGCGCATTTCTGGGACACGTGGAGCGGCAGAAACCAAAGTTATTTGCAGCTACAGATTTCATTCATCCTTTTCCACCTTGATTTCAATGAAGGAGTTCAAGTCAGGACAACAGGTTTTGTGGGGTTGGTCAAAAGATGGGGACACAGGTGCATTCTCCTCACCTCCCTCATCTTCCTCTTCTTGGAAATTAGGATTGTAAAGTTCTGGTGGAAGGAGCTGGACTTCAGCAGAAGGTAGTCTGTCTGAGGGAGGCCCATACACACGGTTGGCTTTGGTGCCATGCTTAGAGTTAGCATCCAGGTGGTAGCAGAGCTCTGTGAGGCGCTGGGCCCGAAATCGGGGAGGGCGGGCTACCCAAACGCCTGGCTCGTTAAGGCTGTCCTCTTCATCTGACATCAGCTCTTCTGTCACATCCTTCCACAGGTGTTGGTCCTCAGGTCCAAAATGCCTCATGATGCTGGATCGGTTCGCAAAAAGCTAAGGGAGAAAGCCAGGACAGAAATTAGTAAGAGAAACAGACTATGGATTAGATGTGGAGAAAGGGTTTGAGAGAAGAAGGCTGTATAAGATCTGTGCCTAAGAGAACCTAGTCCCCAAGTCATATCTTAGAATTGGCTCATCCTTCTCCCCTATCTGTTTATATGCCTCACTCTCAACCCTATTTGCAGATGCCATGTGGTCTGGCCCTTCCCACTGTGACTTATTAGGGTTTAGAGTTTAGCATCTTTTTTTTCTGAGGCAGAGTCTCACTATGTCGCCCTGGGTAGATTGCGTGGCATCACAACTCACAACAACCTCAAACTCTTGGGCTTAAGCGATTCTCTTGCCTCAGCCTCCCAAGTAGTTGGGGCTATAGGTGCCCACCCCAATGCCCAGCTATTTTTTTGTTGTAGTTGTCGTTGTTTGGCAAGCCCAGACTTGGTTTGAATCCACCAGCCCCAGCAGTACATGTGGCTGGCGCCCTGGCCGCTGAGCTACAGGTGCGGAGCCTAGAGTTTAGCATCTTGAAAGAAAGCCTAGAAACCTACCCGGTATCGGCGACTTCGAAGTTTTTTCTCCTCTTTTTCCTTCAAACCTTTAAAGGGGTTCAGGGAGTTGCGGTACTCACGCCTCTTAGTAAGGAAGTATGCCACACAGGCTCCTGGGGGAAGGAGAGGAAGAAGCAAGAAGCAGGGTCCTCTAGAGCAGTGGTCTTCAGCCTGTTTTTCTGCCTTAACACTACTGAATGGGATGTTGGGAACCACTATTTAGACGACAAGCTTTCTTGGCATATGTGTCAGCATCTGTTCACTCCTCTTTGGTTTAGCTCTCCTTGTCCACCCCATCTCCAGCATTAACTCCTCTAGAATATCTCCTACTGGAAAAAGGCAAATCCTATTGCTTCTGTATTCCCTCTCCCCCACCCCCTACCAAGTAAACTCTACACCTATTGCTACTCTAATAGCAGATTACAAGTACTTTTTTAGTCGAACCTTTCATAATACTTCAGGTTATCTCTCTTCACTTACTATTTTTTTCTTTTTTTCTGATGGAAACCTTTCCAGAGATCTCTTCAGTTATTTTAACAGAAGACAGGAAAGAAAATAGAAAGCCAAGGATGTAATATTTAAGGACAAAAGGGCAGGCCTGGCTTCTGACTTGTTCATAACACCTGAGATTCAGGCCTCGCATAAACAGAATGCGTGATGCGATGGTATTCTAGTCCTTCCTTCTCATTTTCATTTCAGACTCAGTAGGGGAATAAAAAAGCAATTTGAAGTAATCGTATGAATATATTATAGATGAGAAGAATAGCCCCCCAAAAGTTTGTAAATTCACTGTTTTCACGACCTCCCAAATCATCTCTATTATGCTCTTCCCCTCTGACCAAGACTGTGGGAGTGTGAAGGGAGGAGGACAAAGGACCAACTGGGACTTAAATCCATTTTTCTCACCTTTAAGTTCCTTATCAGTGTAATTGTGGGGACTGGTGACCAGCTCCTGCTTGAGCTTTTCCAGAAGGAACTTTACTACTGAAATATTCCAAGAGGACTTGATGCTGCCACAAAAAAGAAGAGTGTGAATAAGGCAGTCAGCTTTTAAAGAACCAGACAACAGAAATACTGAGCCCTAACCAACTTTGTGGCATATCCCTCCACAGCCTAAGATAGAGGAAAAGGGACGATAGTGAGGTCAAAGCCTTAGTACATATATCATTGTTGTGTTGGAGCATCCCCCTCTACGTCCCTCTCCTTCACAAAGGACCTTGTGATTCCTTTTCCTCAAGGGGACCATACCTTTCAGACCCATTGAATCTCTTGTCATTGGTGATGTGGTTATGCACATTGTGGACCAATTTCTAGGGGGGAAAAAAACAACAGAATCAACCCAGGAGTGGATATTATGAAAACTCTCCTCTGGTCCCTAGAGTAAAAAGGAATTGTCCCTCTAGGGTTCTCTCCCTGAATACTTCCTATAGTCTAGGTACCACTTTTGTAGATGGCCTTTCTAAGCCAGAGAGCCTATCCAAGTTAGCATTTCTAATATTCTTTTTTTTTAAAGGCCCATCTACCTGGGGCAAAGCCTCTTTTTTTTTTTTTTTTTTGTAGAGACAGAGTCTTACTTTATTGCCCTCGGTAGAGTGCCGTGGCATCACACAGCTCATAGCAACCTCTAACTCCTAGGCTTAGGCGATTCTCTTGCCTAAGTAGCGGGACTATAGGTGCCCACCACAACGCCCGGCTATTTTTCTGTTTTTTGCAGTTCGGCCGAGGTTGGGTTTGAACCCGCCACTTTCGGTATATGGGGCCGGCACCCTACTTGATGAGCCACAGGCGCTGCCCAGCATCTCTAATATTCTAATGGAGAATCTTCTTATAATTTGTGTCAAAGTTCCAGGATCATCTCTGGTCTTACTTCTGAGTACACGAATAATGTTATCACTGAAGCACAGGGTCTCATACCCCTAATGGCAAAAAGAGACTAGATATACACCAAAACTACTGCAAATGGACATTTCTTGAAGTCCTCTACGATGGCAAATTTCAAATTTGTGTCAAAATAATCTGTATTATTTTCATATAAATTTTAATATCTGAAATCTTCTAGTAAAACTGATGACTCAGGCTGGGCACAGTGGCTCACATCTGTAATCCTAGCACTCTGGGAGGCTGAGGTGGATAGTTTGCCTAAGGAGTTTGAGACCACCCTGAACAAGAGTGAAAGCCAATCTCTACAAAATGCCAGGTATTGTGGTGGGCGCCCATAATCCCAGCCACTTGGAAACTGTATCAGGAAGATCATTTGAGCCCAAGAGTTGGAGGTTGCTATGAGCTTTGAAGCCACAGCACTCTGCCAAGGGCAAATGAGACTCTGTCTCAATAAATAAATAAATAAATAAATAAAAATAGGCCAGGCGCGGTGGCTTACGCCTGTAATCCTAGCACTCTGGGAGGCCAAGGCGGGCGGACTGCTTGAGCTCATGAGTTCCAAACCAGCCTGACTAAGAGTGAGACCCCTGTCTCTCCTAAAAATAGAAAAACCGAGGCAAGAGGATCACTTGAGCCCAAGTTGGAGGTTGCTGTGAGTTATGACACCATGGTACTCTACCCAGGGTGACAGCTTGAGACACCCAAAAAAAATAAAAATAAAATAAAATAAAATGGGGCAGCACCTGTGGCTCAGCGAGTAGGGCGCTGGCACCATATATCGAGGGTGGCAGGTTTGAACTCAGCCCCGGCCAAACCGGAACAAAAAAAAATACCTAGGCATTGGACGAAGCCTGTGACTCAAAGGAGTAGGGTGCAGGCCCCACATACTGGTGGTGTTCAAAGCCGGCCCCGGCCAAAAACTGCAAAAAAAAAAAAAAAAAAAATAGCCAGGCATTCTGGCGAGTGCGTGTAGTCCCAGCTACTCAGGAGAATCAATTGCCTAAGCCCAGGAGCTGGAGGTTGCTGTGAGCTGTGATGCCACAGCAATCTACCGAGGGCGACAAAGTGAGACTCTGTCTCTAAAAAGAAAATAATAATAATAATAATGAATAAATAAATAAAATAAGGCTCGGCACCTGTAGCTCAAGCAACTAAGGCACCAGACACATACACCAGAGCTGGTGTGTTCAAACCCAGCCTGGGCCTGCCAAAACAACAATGACAACTACAACCAAAAAATAGCTGGGCGTCTACAGTCCCAGCTACTTGGGAGGTGGGGGCAAGAGAATTGCTTGAGCCCAGGAGTTGGAGGGTGCTGTGAGCTGTGATGCCACAGCACTCTACCCAGTGCGACAGTTTGAGGCTCTGTCTCAAAATAATTAATTAATAATAATAATAATAAGAAGAATAATGAGATGGCTCTGCGCCTGTGTAGCTGAAGTGGCTAGGGCGCCAGCCACATACACAAGAGCTGGCGGGTTCAAATCCAGCTCGGGCCTGCCAAACAATGACAACTACAACCAAAAAACAGCTGGGTGTTGTGGCGGGCTCCTGTAGTCCCGGCTACTCAGGAGGCTGAGGCAAGAGAATTGCTTAAGCCCAACAGTTGGAGGTTGCTGTGAGCTGTGATGCCACAGCACTCTACCCAGGGCAATAGCTTGAGGCTCTGTTTCAAAAAATAACAATAATAATAAATAAATAAAATAAAATAGATGACCCAGTAAAATGCTCCAGGTTTGTCCATGGCTTTATATATCCCTTTGCACATTACAACCAATGTTGGGGCTAAACATACCATGATCTGAAAAGCAGAAATCTAAAATAACAGAAATGGGAATTAGAAAGGACCTTGGGAGGTGTTATTACCCAATCTCCCTTTCACATCATGAAACAGGCTGTCTTTCGGCTAATAATGTCTTTCTCCTTTTTGAGTCATCTTATTCTTTTTTTTTTTTTGTTTAGAGACAGAGTCTCATTTTGTCACCCTCGGTAGAGTGCTGTGGCGTCAGAGCTCACAGCAACCTCCAGCTCTTGGGCTTAGGTGATTCTCATGCCTCAGCCTCCCAAGTAGCTGGGACTACAGGCGCCCACCACAATGCCCGGCTAAGTCTGCTTAAGAACATTTCTATCATAATTGTTAAAAAGTTTTTCCTTAGATACTTCAAAAATGTAAATAGCACCATAATAGCACCTGAAATATTTGCGGTTTTTTATTAGCAAGAAAAAAGGTTTATTAACTCTACACAACTTTGAGGGGTACCATCTGTTTCAAGGCAGCTACCTCTCTTAAATAAATGTTGGCGTTACAAAAGCTGCCTTGGGGCTCGGCGCCTGTGGCTCAACGGGCTAAGGCGCCAGCCACGTACACCTGAGCTGGCGGGTTCGAATCCAGCCTGGGCCCGCCAAACAACAATGACAGCTGCAACCTAAAAATGGCCGGGCGTTGTGGCGGGCGCCTGTAGTCCCAGCTACTTGGGAGGCAGAGGCGGGAGACTCGCTTGAGTCCAGGAATTGGAGGTTGCTGTGAGCTGTGATGCCACAGCACTCTCTCCAGGGTGACAGCTTGAGGCTCTGTCTCAAAAAAAAAAAAAAAAACAAAAGCTGCCTCGGACCTTGGTTCTTGGAGTACTCTTGGTCAGAAAATGACCTGACACTCCAAAATAAGGCAAGCATGGAGCAAAGTTTATTGAGAAAGATAGGTTTACAGAGCAAGAGCAAGATGCATCTGCCATAAACAGCGAACGGCCCCCATTGTCAGGACAAAGGCCTGAAATATTTGAATATAGCTTTCATGTACTTCTCAGATCTTCTCTTATCTGGCCTAAATACCCCCAAGTCCTTTAGGTATTCCTTTTTTTTTTTTTTTTTTTGAGACAGAGCCTCAAGCTGTCGCCCTTGGTAGAGTGCTGTGTCCTTTAGGTATTCCTAATGACATAGTTTCCAGACAGACTCCTCATCAAACTATGAAGCTCTCCCATTTTCCAGTCTCCCTCTTACTAAGTGGCACCTGGAGCTGAATCTAATTCATCAGTTGAGGTCTGGCTAAAGGGAGCACCCCTTCCCCAAGTGGCACTCTATACTTTGAGGAGTGAAACCTAAGATGGTGCTACCTTTCTTAGCAATATCACCCCCATTCACAGTGCCACAGGGTTCATTCATGGTGAGCTGATAGTCAACTCAAGTCAATGTTTCACATGGACACTTGTCTCCACCATTGTGCAGCTGGGTTTTTGAACTCCAATGCATTTTACCTTTCCTTCTGTTTAATTTATTTTTGTTGTTTTTATTTATATTTTCTTTTCTTTCTTTATTTTTATTTTTTTTCTTTCTTTCTTTCTTCTTCTTTTTTTTTTTTTTTTTTGAGACAGAGCCTCAAGCTGTCACCCTGGATAGAGTCTCCTGCCTCCACCTCCCAAGCAGCTGGGACTACATGCGCCCGCCACAACGCCCGGCCATTTTTTGGTTGCAGCCGACATTGTTGTTTGGCGGCCTGGGCTGGATTCCAACCTGCCAGCTCAGGTGTACGTGGCTGGCGCCTTAGCCGCTTGAGCCACAGGCGCCGAGCCTCTTTATTTATTTTTTGAGACAGAGTCTTACTATGTCGCCCCTTGGCATGGCGTCACAGCTCACAACAACCTCAAACTCTTGGGCTTAAGCAATTCTCTTCCTTCAGCCTCCCAAGTAGCTGGGACTACAGGCACCCGCCACAACGCCCAGCTATTTTTTTTGTTGCAGTTGTCATTGTTTAGCTGGCCCAGACCAGGTTCGAACCTGCCAGCCTCAGTGTATGTGGCTAGCGCCCTACCCACTGAGCTATGGGCGCCACCCAGAGAATATAAACTCATTACAGACAATATGAATATTATTTGGCTGAAAGAAGCTTTGGGGCACAGAGTTGATCCAAAAGGTTTCTCAAAAGGAACATGTTGAAGTGAATACCTCTTTGTAACGGAGGTTGGTGTCTGTACCGTAGGGTGTTTAGCAGGAGACCTGGCCTCTACCAATTAGATTCCAGTAGAATTCTCATTCCTTTACTCCTACCTTTCTCTAAGTAGTAACCAGAAATGTCTGCAGATGGGTCCAAATGTTCCCTGGGGGCAAAATCACCCCAGGTTGAGAACTATAGCCCTAGATTGCTAGGTCTGTGTCAACTGCCAGGCAGGGGTCCCAGCTCAGCAGTGTATTCCTAGGGCTCCCAGCTACTCCAGTGAAGTTTTAGTCAGGCCAGTCCCTTCCCTGCCAAGAGCTCTTGGAATGACTAGAATCTCTAAACCTTTATAACTGAGCTGTCCAGTGGCCCTCTTGCATCTTTGAGGCTTGGGAAGCATCTAGGACAGCTTGGCTTTTCCACCCAAGGGGCCCCTTGCCACTTAACCCTGCACACTGGCTACATTTACAGGCAGTTCCCAGTGCTACCTTTTGGTGATCAGTCTTCTCAATCCCATAAAGGTCTTCCCATCAGGACTATTAGAACACTGAGAGATGTGATATACTTCCCTTTTATCTAAAAGGAAGATAGAGGCTTGGAGCCTATAGCACAGTGGTTACGACACATTAACACCAAAGCCTGCGGGTTCAAACCCGGCCTGAGCCAGCTAAACAATAATAACAACTGCAAGAAAAAATAGCTGGGTGTTGTGGTGGGCGCCTGTAGCCTCAGCTACTTGGGACGCTGAGGCAAGAGAATTGCTTAAGCCCAAGAGTTTGAGGTTACTGTGAGCTGTGATGCCAAGGCACTCTACCAAGGGTGGCATAGTGAGACTGTCTTTAAATAAATAAATAAAATAAAATAAAAGGAAGATAGATTTTTTTTTTTTGAAACACAGTCTCAAGCTGTTGCCCTGGGTAGAGTGCTGTGGCGTCATCATAGCTCTCAGCAGCCTCCAACTCTTGGGCTCAGGCGAGCCTCTTGCCTCAGTTTTTTTCTATTTTTCTATTTTTAGTAGAGACAGGGTCTTGCTCTTGCTGAGGCTGGGCTTCAACCCATGAACTCAAGCAATCCACCTGGCTCAGCCTCCCAGAATGCTACGATTACAGGTGTGAGCCACCTCACCCAGCCTAAAAGGAAGATATAATTTTATCTGGAAAAACCCAAAAGCCCCACTTGTAGCAGGGGAACTGCCTATCCCTGATGTCTCTTCTTGTTCCTCCCACTCTAGTAGGATTCAGTAAATACCATTCATTCAATATGGAAGCGTTAAATCAATCCACCCTTCATTCTTCACCTATCTCTCTAGACTAAAGAAGAATTTATAGGAATTGAGCTCACTCACAGAGAGTACCAGATCCCGCTTACGCCTGGAATTCTTCTGCCCGCTCCCTTTGGTCCTGCATGGGGAAGCACTAAATGCTAGAGAGTGTCTTAACTCCCCGGTGCTCCCAGGACCTGATTCTTCCAAGGCACCATCCAACACAGCAGCAACATTGAGCATGTCCTCAGGGCGGGGTGGTGGCAGCTTGGTTCCATTTTCTGGCCCTGTCTCTGAGGTTGCCCGCTGGATAGCCAGTTGTGTGGCTGGTGAGAGTTGCTTGGCGTAAGCAGGGACTAGAACTCGCTGTACTGTACCCTCCGAGGCCACAAAGTCATCCACCAGCTAAGAGTATAAAAAAGAATAGCCTATTAGCCAGCCAGGCTTAGGGGAACATGGTCAACCATCATTCTCTGGCCAAGACTAGTGAACAGAGGAGTGGAAAGAAGGGGGTAATCTAGCACAGTCTTTAATGGCTTGTTTCTCTTGGACTCCTATGGGAGTGTTGGGCAAATATTTCTTACGTGTACAGGGTCTCTCATGATGGGTCATTACCACAGGACTGTTCAAATGTTTCTGACACTCTGTTTGTCCGTAGTCATTTATGGTTTGCTCTTGGGTATAAGAAATGTAGCTAGGTAAGTTTTGTCTAAAAGGCATCATGGGAGGAAGTGATGATAAGAAAGGGAACCAAACAAGAGAAAGAACAAGAAAATAAAATAATAAAGAGGCAAAATAAAAAGAAAAATAAGAGCAAAGGAGGGGATATAAAGTCAGAAATCCCTAGAGGACGGGTGGTGCCTGTGGCTCAAGGAGTAGGGTGTGGACCCCATATACCAGAGGTGGTGAGTTCAAACCTGGCCCTGGCCAAAAACTGAAAGAAAAAAAAAAAGAAAAAGAAAAAAGAAATCCCTAGAGGAGCTGGCATCAACAGCTCCCTTCACCTACCTGCCAGCCCAAGGCCTGTCTGTGTCCTTGCCTTCATCCTGCCCCTGACTGCCTGTGACCTCACTCGAGGACATACGGAGCAAGGGAGCGAGAGGAGGAAGGAAGGAGGGGGGATCTCTGCAGCCAAGAAAACAAAACAGTGAAAGTGGAAAAAAAACTCACACACACAGAAAGAAGCGGGGGAGGAGGCTGAGATTTATAGACCTGTGAGCTGCTTTCTGTGCTGTGAAATCTAATTCCATCCTGTCGGCTTGGAAGCCTTCCCTACCTCAAAGAACCCACAGCTCAGGGCAATGCCTAGTGGGGTACCTTCCTGCCTCCTACCTCCAAGTTCCTCCTCCCTCAGGCCCAAACTACTCAGAGTTCTAACCAGGCCCAGACTGGGCTGAGCAATACTGACCATTTCCCACGTGGGATGCCTTCTGGAGAACAGTGACCAGCTGCAGTGTTACACTGGAGAGAGAGAGGGGAGTTTATGTGTTCATTTCTCAGATCCAGC
This sequence comes from Perodicticus potto, assembly GCA_963574655.1. Classification (NCBI taxonomy): domain Eukaryota; kingdom Metazoa; phylum Chordata; class Mammalia; order Primates; family Lorisidae; genus Perodicticus; species Perodicticus potto. The sequence continues at coordinate 634 of CAUYRH010070697.1, read as the reverse complement.
AGATGGACGGGGAGTTTCATCCCTCCCATCTACCCTGTGTGTTCTGCTCCTTTACTCTTTATGGGGTATCTATGCCTTGTTGTGGGGGGAGGCAAGGGAGAGGGCAGACGGACAGTAAGGTGGGGGAGAATGACAGACCTCCTACCAGCTCTCAAGTGGTGCCACATCTGTTAGTGTCCCACCTCCATGGTCTCTATAGTTGCTCTAGCTCCCTTTCATACTTCCATGTGTGACATTCTGCAGTTCTTATGCTACTCAGCCAGAATTTTCCTGCTCATATGGCCCTTGAGCAGTATAGAAAATGAAATAGTACAACGTACTTAAGTCTTTTCCTGCTCACAAAATATGCTCACTTGCATCTTTCTTTTCTTCCTTTTCTCTCTCTGTTATTCTCTTACTATTAACTCTCAATTGTCCAGTTCTTTTTTGCATTTTATTTCATTTCCTCTACCTCCCTCCCACCTTACCTCATAGTCTCTCTCATATAAATTCTCTTTTCTTTCTTTTTTTTTTTTTTTGAGACAGAGCCTCAAGCTGTCACCCTGGATAGAGTGCCGTGGCATCACAGCTCACAGCAACCTCCAATTCCTGGGCTCAAGCGAGTCTCCTGCCTCTGCCTCCCAAGTAGCTGGGA
>CAUYRH010070692.1:0-13658 GCA_963574655.1 Perodicticus potto | reverse complement strand
TAAAAATTGACCTGCCATTTGATCCTATAATTCCTTTGCTAGGTATATACCCAGAAGACCAAAAATCACATTATAACAAAGACATCTGTACCAGAATGTTCATTGCAGCCCAATTCATAATTGCTAAGTCATGGAAGAAACCTAAGTGTCATCGATTCACGAATGGATTAATAAATTGTGGTACATGTATATGATGGAGTATTACGCAGCCTTAAATAAAGACAGAGACTTTACCTCTTTCATGTTTACATGGATGGAGCTGGAACATATTCTTCTTAGCAAAGTATCTCAAGAATGGAAGAAAAAGTATCCAATGTACTCAGCCCTACTATGAACCTAATTTATCGCGGTGGTATGAAGGGTATACCCCAACTATAACACAAGAATTTGGGGAATGGGGCATGGGTTGGGAGGGGTGGGGGGAGGTTGGGGCAGAGGGAGGGTAATTGGTGGGGCCACACCTACGGTGCATCTTAGAAGGGTACAGGCAAACCTTACTAAATGCAGAATACAAATGTCTTCATATAATAATGGAGAAATTGCCAGGAAGGCTATATTAATCAGTTTGATGAAAATTGTTAAGATTTCATATGAAACCAGCACATTGTACTCCTTGATTGCACGATTGTACACAGCTATGATTTAATTATAAAGATAATAAAATTTAAAAAAGAAAAAGATAGGGTGGCGTTTTTAGCTTAAGATAACTGTCCAGTGATTATCAGAATGTAAAATAGAAAATGTGGCAGGTTTTTGACTCCTCCTTAGCACTCTTTTCTTTGAATAACATTGCCCTTGGAGTATTCTTCAAAGAATTTGAAGGTTTAACAGCTGAAGTTGGGGCTAACTCAGGAATTGGCGGGAAGAAGTAATAAACTTACAGAGCAAATTCTGACCTTCTTCAGATCTAGTCAGGCTTCCCTAGCCAATCGTGGGATTTCTACACACATGTACACATTGTATGTCACATGTCAGGACAGCCCCAGAAACTAAAACACAGAGCATAACAAAACAGTCTTTGGGGCCTCACAAACCAGTTGTGCAACAATCTATAGAAATAGTTGCTATTAAAGAAAGATGTGTGACTCCTATGGAAACTCAGAGGAGGGGCAGGAGGAAGAACAGCACCTTGGATAAAGGAAAAGTATGTTTAGAAAGTATGTACATCTGGGGAACTGTACTTTATTTGATGTGGCTGGAATGAAGAGTAATGAGAAGAAGAAGCTAGAAATGTAGGTAGAAACAAGATCCTAAAGACCCTTGAACACCATAACAAAAGACTTGAGCATGATTCTGAAGACACTGAGAGCTAGGAAAGAAATTTCAATTGATTTAAATTGCATTTTAGAAAAGTCCCTTTAGTGGCAGTGAGCAGAATAGAATAAGAAAAATACAGGTGGGAAAACCATTTAGGAAGTGATTAAAACAATTTGGGTTTTGTTTTTAAAAACTAATGTGAAACCACAGTACCACAAGTGGAGATGGAAAGGCAGGAATGAGTTAAAAGGCATTCGGGAGACTGAATTAAGAGGAATTCATGATAGAGTAAAAGTAGGAGTTAAAAAGAAGAAAGGTTAATAATTGACTCCTGAGTTTCTGGTTTTGGTGTTTGGAAAGAGCAATATGTTCACTAGGGAAGAGGAGAGGAAGGTGAAGAGTAGACTGGTAGGCATGTCAAGTTCATGAATCATCAGATGCAGATATCAAGAAGATCAGTGGACATACAGGTCTGGACTTCTAAAGGAAAATTGGGGGTAAACCTAAGGATTGAAAAATCTTCAATATGTATTCATCAGTTAAAGTCAAAGGCAAAGATGGCCTTATCCCTTGAGAAAATATTAAAATAAACAGATCCAACTGTGGGATACAGCAGCACTTGAATCCCGTAGAGGTCCTAGAAATCAAGGACAGAGAAAGGTCAGGAAAGAACAAAGGCCAATGGTGAGCTAAATTCAATCATTTCATTTACCCCCAGAAAGTCACCATTAAACTTTAACAAGTTCCTCTGCTACTGAGTGTAGTTAAATGTGAGAGGAAATAGAAGACAAGGCATTTTCATTTCTTGGAAGTGGGTTCTTTTTATAGAAGTGAAAGTATTTGACTATTATATGTGAAAACATATATTTACATATTACTATGTAAGACAAGAAGTCAGAGGTAGGGAACAAGACTCCTTGGTCTGATCTAAACCATCCTTTTGTTTTGATGAGCTTCAAGAAACATAATTATAAAAAATTCCCAAGTTAGAAACATCTGACTTATATACAACTTACACTTACAAATGGAGGCTATTATAGGTAATAAGTAAATGTACCTGTACCAATTTACAAATTCAAGTTAAGAAAAAATCTTCAGAACCTATACCCAGAGACCACCTATAACTCTCTCCTAGATGCCTGTCTTCACTCATTTGTGCTGCTAAGCAGAATAACTGAGGCTGAGTAATTTATAAAGAAAAGAGGTTTATTTGGATCATGGTGGCTGGAAAGTTCAAGATTGGGCAGCAACACCTGATGAGAGCTCCAGGCTGCTTCAACCTAGGACACAAGTGGAAGGGGTGGAAAGGGAAGATGGGAGAAAAGACAAGAGAAAGAAACTGAGGAATCCCGACCTTTTTAAAACAACTCCCTTGGAAGAACAAAATCCATTCTCAAAAAAAAGAACCCATTCACTCCGATCTCCCATTCTTGTGAGAGGGCGAATTCACCTACCCCTGAAGCAAGGTGTTAATCTATTCGTGAGTGGTCTACCCATATGACCCTAACAACTCCCACTATCCACAACTCTCAATACTGCTACATTTGGGATCAAATACCAACATGGGTTTTGATAAGGACAAACCACATCTAAACAATAGCAATGCCCTTTTAGCAATGCCACTTTAAAAAATGGCTCCCAAATACAAACTGATGCCCCCTGGGCTCCTGTCTGAAGATGGTGTTGCATTTAAAGACCAACAACCATAATCATTTTAAGAGCCCAATTATTACTTAAAGAAAATGAAAGGGAATCAGGTTCATAATATACTCCTGGCTTCCTTAACAATTTTCCAATCCTCTGTTTTTCTTGCCCCAGTAGCTGTTTCAGAGAATCTACTCCTAGCCCCACACTTTCCAGGGCCCCAGAGCATGTGTAACCTTTATCCCCAGCCCTTTAGCCTGTGAACTAGCTGCAGAGGCAGAGCTTCTGACGAGGGAGAGGGGTGGGGGGAGCTAATAAAGATTAAGCATTCAAAGTCAGCAATGAGGAGTTCAGAAAAGGCTGAGAAATGCACATTTTAATGAATTTTCTCTCAGATACACATAACATTTAAGTTGTGTTTTCCGATGATTCTCACACCACTATCCCTGTGAGATCCGTGAAACTGATCATAGTATCTCCCTTGCTAGATGAGAAATCTGTCATCGTAAGTGTACTCCATGCATACACAGGGTGGCTTAAACCCATGGAAAAGGAGTATGGGGAGAGACGAACTCCACAGTCTCAAATTTTTACTCCAGCTGTAGCCTAGCTACCTCCTGTGGACTCAGTCAGTGATCTTAAATATCACGTCATTTCTTTTATGCTTGAATTTTTCATGCCTACAATTTTTGTTGAAATAAATACTGGATGTTCTGACTTAGAAGTGGGAGCCAAATAATTGGTACGTATGGACATACAGAATGGAACAATGGATACTGGAGACCCCATCATGTGGGAGGGTTAGGAGAGAGAGAATGGGGCACATTGTACTTGAATGATGAGTACACTGAAAGCTCAGACTTCACCGCTGTACAATATATCCACTTGCATCAGCTAAGTTTATAAAAATAAAAAGAAAAAAGAAAGAACACTATTTGTGTCTCCTGCCTAACAGTTTCCCCAACCCCATTATCTGCCAGAGGCACAAATTTAGAAGGAATGCTAGAAACCTAGCCCCCTTCTCTTCAAAGATAATTAAGTATGAATTATTCAGCAATCCTATATTACTGAGCAGTATTTTGGAAGCAGTTTTTCCCAGTCCCTGTTTTTGCCCACAGTAGCAAACAATTCAGTGTTCTGTGGGATATCTTATATCATCTCTTCTTAACTTACAAACTAACTTAGTTGCTGGGCAAATAAAAAACGGACTGATTTTTCATGGGAGAAAGTCATAAACCTTCATCAGATAGTCGTTTCTCTGTTATGTGCTCTGATGAGAAGAGAGAAAAGACAGCGAGTTTAGTAACAGCTGTTCTTTGCATGGTACTTGGGCAGCAACCTGGTTTCTCTTCCTGCCAACAAGTCAGGGACTTGAGTTGGAAATAAATGTTGAAGCCTTGTCTATTCTGTACATCTCCGGGAAAATATTGCTGCAAAATTAAAAATACTATTACGTATTAGGACCAGGTGCATGCTAAGAATGTAAGTAGCTCCGTTAATTTACTTAAATTAATTAATTACAGTAATGTCCTTATCTACAGGGAATTTTCCTAGAAAGAGAAATGGAATGGTGAAAGAGAGCTCCCAAGCTGCAACACTGCTCACAGTGATGGATGTTTACCCCAGAAGGGCGGCTCTGGGAAGTCTGGGGGTGGGAATGGGGAGGGAAAGAACCCCCCAGGAGGGTTTGGTGTTCCAGTGATTCTCAGCATGCATCAGCACACCTGGAGGGCTGCTTAAACCCCACACTGCTGGGCTTTACCCTAGAGTTTCTGGTTCAGTCCTAACAAGCAGTGCTCAGTACTGGCTACTCTGCCCCAGGCTCACTTCCGGAAGGTGACCATGATGCATTCTGCACTTGCTCACTGGTTTCCAGTTTCCACAACACCTCCATCTCCATCACTCTGACTGTCTTCCTACCATGTGAATAAGAGAAAGAAGGTGAGAATACTCTGGCTATTTCATGACTCAGGAAATAACAGGTAGCATGCCTGGGACTCAAAACTGCTGGTTCTGAACTCAGCACACTATCTTTTCATACTGATAAACAGGACAAGATTGCTGGCATGGTTTGCTATGAATCTGACTATAAGTGTAAGTGGTGAGTGCTGGGCCCTGTCTTCATTAAGAGAAAGGCTGCCAGCTTCAGCAGCATAGCCCATGGGAACCATGGCCTAGAGAGAAGAACCACTGGGATTGATTTTTGACTATTGCTGCCTCCTCACTGTGTGTCCATCAACAAATCGATCAACATCTCTGAGTAACCTTATAAAAGCCTCAGCAACTTTATGATGATTTGTGGGAGGAAGGAAAGATGTAACAGGAAGAGAAATGTCAGAAAAGAAAATGAGATTAAACCCCACAAACTGCCCACCCCTCTTGCCAGTTCAAGGATTTACTCACATGTGTTACAACAGAGGGTGGTATTTTCAAATCCTACCTGGGTAGGATTAAAGAGTCACACAGCTTGGAAATAGTAGCACTTATTAAGAGAAGGGATAGAAATAGCATTTATGAGAAGCTATTGTGTACTGCCATTCTGATATGGGGCTTTAAATAAATTTGCATATTTAATTTCCTCCTTTGAACAGCACCGTGGGAGTGGTATGAACATTCTGGTTTACAGCTGAGCTTAGAGAAGTAAAGTTACACAGCTAGATGTAAACGCAGAGCTGCCCACTTCCTACGCACTCTTTTTCCATGATAAATGTTATAAAGGTTAGGAGATAAAGGAGCCTGGCATTTGTCCCTACCAATGCTGTGGTGCAGCTGGTTCTCCCACCCATGGCACATGTCTCTTCCAAACTGCACTATCCACAATGTCACCTTGACAGCTTGAAACTCACCCTGGTGGGAGTGTTTACACCATGCCAATCAGCAGGTACTACAAAGCAGGGCTTCCCCTCCCACCCCACCTCCAGCCAGTTTCTGAGCACATTGTCCTCCCTTTCTTACTTCTTGTTCATCAAGGTTTATCTTTTCCAGGCAACAGAGAAGTTATAAGGAGATAAACCACTACTTAAAACTTCTGGGAGGAAGGGAGGAAAACAAAAGTTGCTTTGATCAAAGATTTTGTAGATTTTAAGAGAGACTTTGTTCCTTTCCCTTCTTCACTCAGTGGAAGATGTTCATTATCTCTAGAGCCCAAGCAAAGCACAAGTGTTCCAGACACATTGTTCCAAGAGTCAAGTTTGGCTGCTTCAGATCCCCGAGTGAGAGTGAATACAGCCTTAGGAATGAGTGAAGCTTTCATGAACATGTCAAGCAGCAAAGACAAAAAGAAGAATCTTCACTTACATCTCCAGGACATTTCTTTCCAGGGATTGTAAAGAGCCCTCCTTCCTGTGCTCTTGAAAACAAAAGGGTCTTTTGAATATTGATACTGAACTACTTTATGTTTCGTTTTGTGGTTGGGAGCAAGGAAATTCGTCTGAGTTCCATCTCTCTTCCTCACCTGAGGACTGCATTGCCCTCTCAGTGGGATGGTTAAACTAATCAAAAGAGACCTCTGCTTTCTCTTGCCTTTAAATTGTCCTTCACACTCCTCACACTGTCTGCTGCTCACTAGGAACTTCTTATCTGATGCTTCTCTCCCGGACCTTCGCCAACTTTAAGATACAAGAAATTCTGCTAACACTCTCTTTTGCAATTCCACAGGAGCAAAAATTAATTTCCCTGTATGTTTCTTCACTTGCCAAAAAAAAAAATAATAATAATAAGAGCTTAAAAATGATAATCAGAAAACCTGCCTCCTTTTTGACTTCAGGTAGAAGGCATCTCATTCTAGTTGATATTCTGTGCTCTTCTTCCTCTCCTGTTACTCTTTTCTGGGATTGATTACTCGATTTTTCCACTCACTAATAAGCTCTAGGCTCACTTTGCAGTCTGTCAATTTCATTCTCCAACAGAGGACACACTGGTCACAGATCAAACTCAAGATGGCCCTGTTGGCTGCAGCTCTGAGAAGCAGAGAAGAAATTTGAGGCTATGACTGAGCCTGAAGGACAAAAGCTATCCACATATATGGAGATTGATTTCAAGGAATTGGCTCATGTGGTGGTGAATATGGGAGCTAGTAGCACTAAAATGTGTAGCGCTGGCTGGAAATTGAGGAAAGAGTTAATATTGCAATCTTGAACCCAAATCTACAGGGCAGATCAGCAGCCTTCAAATTCAGGCAGGATTTCTATGTTGTGTTCTTGAACAAGCATTTTTTTTTTCTTTAAGAAGCCCTAGTCTTTGTTCAACTAAACTTTGGCTGATCTTCTAATCTTTGCCTCAGCAATTCCTTCTGGCTATTTCCAGATTCTTGAATCCCCCATTCTATCATTACTTCCTTCACTGATATCCCAACAAGCTTGCATCTTGTCTCACTGAGAACACAGAGGCAGACAAAAGTGAGTTGTCTCCACTCCTAATATTTTCAATATCGGTCAATGCAAGCCAGGTGTTAAGTACTTTCCACTAAAGCTAATTATGCCTGGACAAGGAATCAGTTGGGATACTGTTTGTGTTGCTGTGGTCAATGTGTTCCAAATCAGTTATTGCAACCAATTCAGACATCCTTTCTCATCTACGGATCTGTTGCCACAGAGGGGTAGGGATTGTCACCATTTTGTTTAGCAATATATGAATCATAGTTTCCCCAATGAGTAATTCCAGAGAAAGTTGTTTTAAAAATCTAAATGTATACTTCCTAGTGGATTGAGAACTATCACTCTAAATGGTCCCTGAACCTCAGTCATTCATACTAATCTAGGAAGATGCTGCTTAATCTCCAATTGGAAGCCAGCAGAGAATGTCTGGAATTATCTGTCATCATAACTATGACAGTAGGAGCAATGGAAGAAGAATCAAAGCTTTAAAGAGATACACATAAAAATGGTTGAATAAAGGAATGCCATAAACAACTCTGCAAACATACACTTCATAGACAAAATGAATGAATTCATCAAAAACACCAACTGTTATAATGCACTAAACATGAAACAGTTTAATTATCCCTATAACTATTAAAAACTTGAGTTCATAATTTTAAAATTCTTAAAAAAGAAATTTGAAAAACCAGATGGTTTCACTGGAGAATACTAGTCAACATTTAATGAAAAATTAGCACTAAATCCATACAATTCTTCAAAAAATAGAAGAGTATATAATACTTCCCAGTTTTTTAATAAAACTAGCATTACCTTGATACTAAGAGGAAGACAGCATAATTGTATAAAAAGAGAAAACTATAGTCAAATAGATATCTCACATAAGCATAGGGTAAGTAGGCAACCTATAGAATGGGAAAAAGTATTTGCATATTATAAGTCCAGTAAAAGGCTGATAACCAGAATCTATAAAGAAGTCAAGCAAATCAGCAAGAAAAAAAAATCAACACCATTAAAAATAGGCAAAAGACATGAACAGAAGCTTCCCAAAGGAAGAAGTTCTCATGGCCAACAAACACATAAAAAAAGGCTCAACATCTCTAATCATCAGGGAAATGCAAATCAAAATCCCAATGAGATATCACCTAATGATAATAACTCTTACAAAAAAGTCCCAAAACAACAGACGCTGGCACAGTTGTAGAGAGTAAAGAACACTGACCTGCTGGTAGGACTGAAAATTAGTACAACCTCTATGGAAAGTCATATAGAAATACCTCAATGAGCTATGAGTGACCTACCAAACATTTGATTCAGCGATCCTGTTCCTAGGTACTTTCCCAAAGGAGAAAAAATATATATTTTATATAAAAAAAAAAAAGACAGGTGCACATGAATGGTTATAGCAGAACAATTCACAATTGTAATGATGTGGAAATGACCCAAGTACCCATCAATATATCATTAGATTCATAAAATATGGTATTTGTATACCATGATGATCTAGTATGCTTTGTAACAATCTGGATGAAACTGCAGATCATTCTTCTAAGTGAAGTGTTGCAAGAATGGAAAAACAAACACCACATATACTCAATACTAAATTGAAACTAGTTGATCAACACTTATGTGCTCATGTGATAGTAAAGCTCAGTGGAAATCAAGAAGGTGGAAGGTGAAATGAGGAGATGAATTAATGCACACTTAACAGGTACAAAGAGCATATTCCAGGTGAAGGGCACACTTACAACTTTGACTTAAAATGTACAAAAGCAAATTAAGTAACCAAAATATGTGTACCCTGTAACATTATTAAAATTAAAAAAAGAATACTTCAATGGGGTAGGGGGCTAGTGTGAACATTTTCTAAACTCATTTGACCAGAAGAAGCTTCTCTCCTCAGAACACTCAATGACATCTCATAGAATACAATTTGCATAACAGGGTTGGGAGAAACAATTGGTTCTTTTTTTTTTAATGTCCCTCTTGAGTGAATGTTAGTGCACCATGCAAGATATGAATTGAAGTTCACATCTCATATATGAATATCCAATTGCTGCAACTCCTTTTTTTGAGACAGAGTTTTACTCTGTCTCCCTGAGTAGAGTGCTATAGCGTCATCATAGTTCACTACAACCTCAAACTCCTGGGCTCACATGATCCTCCTTCCTCAGCCTACCGAGTAGCTAAGCTATAGGTACCTGCCATGATGCCTGGCTAGTTTTTCTATTTTTTTAGTAGAGATGGAGGTCCTATTTTTCCTCAGGCTGATCTTGGGACCTCAAGAAATCCACCTGCCTCAGCCTCCCAGAGTACTAGATTACAGGTGAAAGCCACTCACCCAGCCAAAAATTAGTTTTTAAACTATGCTCTTCACTCTAAAGTTCATGAAAATGGAATCTTATGGCTATTATCAAATACATCTCAAACCTATTTACATGGATAAAAAAAATTGAGTGCCCAAAAGGGAAAATTCAGTGTCTGGCACCTAATTAAAGTTTATTAGACCTGCAAAGAGGAAGGAAAGTAGGACCCATCAAGAAGGGAGAAATTAATCAATTAAAACTTCATAAGGAGAAAAAAAACAATCATTGAAAACTAACCTAGCAATGACACAAATTATATAATTCATAGGCACAACAATAAAAACTTATTATGACTGTATTCCATATGTTCAAGAAACCAAAGGAAAGATTGAATATGATAATTAAAGAGATGACAAGCCCACAACAAGAGAAAAACTCAGTTTAATTCAAGTTGGGGAGATGGGGAGATAGAGAGGGGAAGAGAAAAGGGACTGGTGTATTCTTACCTAATGGGCACAATATAAGGGTATAAGACACACCTGGGTGAGGGATACAACTACAGTAGGGACCTTACCTAACAAACACAAACACTTTAACCTAATCATTTGTGCCCTCATATTAAATAAAAAAATAAAATAGAACATAGAGATAGAAGATACAAAAAGACCTAAAATTTACTTTTGGGGATCAAAACAACAAAAGCTAAGATTTAAAACACATGCTGGATGGAATTAAAGGCAGATTAGACATGAAAAAAGATTATTGCTCTTGAAGACAGGACTATAGGAATTTGACGAAGGAAATATAAAGACAAAAGACATGAACAGAGCATCAGTGAGCTGTGTAACATGTTCAAGCAGCCTAATATAGTATGTATAGTCATTGGGAATTTCAAAAGAGAAGAGGAGCAGGGAAAATATATTCCAAGAATAATGACCTCATATTTTTCAAAGCAGATGAAAATAATAAACCAAAGATGCAAGATTCTCAACAGACTCCAAGCACGAAAAAGATGAAGAAAACTATGCCAAGGCATATCATCATAAAATCATTTAAAGGCAGGAATGGAGAATAATCTTCAGAGTCACCTGAGAAAAAAAGAACATGGTGCCTTGTGAAGAGATGAGACTAATTCTCAGGGGCTGAGAGAACCAAAGCTGGAGCTAACCACTACAGCTTCAGCCGTGCTAACAGCAACCAGAAGGAGCATGAGGCCCCTTTCCCCTGCTGCCTTCCCTCTCCCTGTATCTAGACTCCCTCCTATTGGTAGACCCAAGGATATAAGGAGACTGGAGAAATCCAGTTTCCCAAGTTCCAGCCCCAGTGCAACAGAGCAGAATATACAAGAATGGATTTGGAGTTGATACACAATTGGTAAACAACTAGCAGAGTTTTGAATAGATGATTCCTAAAAGAAGAAATCAAATGAAAAAAAATAATCAAAAAGTTATTTTATCTCACAAGTTTTCTACCAACTGTATATGGAAACAGCAATGCCATTTTTCTCACATCACCTTCGAAAAAATAAAGTAGGGATATGACATCCAGGATTGGACAAGGAAGATGTAAATGGGGTTTTTCTTAGACTGTTATGTACATATGTTGTTGTAGCCCTTTGGAGACATGTACTGTATCTCCCCAAATTTAAAATAGACATACGCTTCAATTCTATTTCAGTAATTTTTTAAGACTGAAGAATACTGACTATGTGCATAAGATGTAGCCTTGTTTATAATAGTAAAAAATAGCAACAATAACAAAAACCCTTCATTCTCTTCTTGAAAAGTATATGGCATCAATTACTTCACTTCAAACCTTTTTTTCTTTCTTTTTTTTGCAGTTTTTTGGCCAGGGCCGGATTTGAACCCACCACCTCCAGCATATGGGGCTGGCGCCCAACTCCTTGAGCCATAGGCACCACTTCACTTCAAACTATTAACAGTGATTACTTTGGGAAGGGGCAGTTTTGAGCTGGTACAATAAGGTGAAGGCAAACTTTGTTTCTTAATCTATGTACATATCTATATTAGGGTTCTTCAGAGAAACAGAACCAGTCAGATGCCATATAGCCTCCATGATTGAGTGAGCCAATTCCTATAATAATCAATTTCTCTCTCCCCCCCACTCTCTCTCGAGATATCTGAATATAACACATGTGCACAGATCCACATACACACAAGAAACAAGGTCAAGGAAGCATTTCAGCTCAAGACACTCTCCTGAATTCAAACATTCAGTCCCCAAATTGGATTTCCCAGAAAGATATAAATGAATAGAGAGAAAATGTTTTAATGCAAGACACTGCTAAGGTAGAAATCTTATTCACTACCATGGCTACCAGAATGTGTTTAAGGAAAGAGAAAAAGAACATGGCAGAACGAGAAAACCAATGCTAGCTTTTATTCCTGTCCGATGATACACCAGGGGTTAAAGCCTACAATATGAACCCCAACTCTATTCTTTTCCCAGATTCTCATGCTTTCTATTCCCAATCTCTCTGTGTTCAAATCATCTTGTGCCTGCATCATACAGAAACAATGTGGAATAGAGAAGAAAGTACTCTTCTAAGAGTCAGGAGAGATGACTTCCAGCCCAGGCCTTGGTCCTTCTTAGCACTGTGACTTTGGATGCTTCACTTAACCCTTCTGAGAGCTTCAGTTTCCTCATTTACAAAATAGAAATTATTAATATTTCCATCTTTCCAAATCACAGTGTTGTGTGTATTTCTAACATAGCCACGAAATGAAAATGTTACTCAATTTATCATTGCCACTCCTTCTTTACCAGATTCTTGGGGACTTAGGGTACCCAACACGTGACTTACCTGGGTGCTCACCATGGCTGACCATCTAAAGTAGAGCTGATGTTATGACTTCACAATGGCTCACAGTTTCTTGCCCTTTGAAAGTCATGATTAGTTATGCAAACCATTTACATGTAATAATTCTGATATCAAAATTTCTAATCCTTTAAGGGTAATCATCTTGTTTCAAAACATTTCTTAAAAAGAGGTTTTATTGGTATTAGAATGTCTCAAAAGTAAGATACCCAAATTTGTTCCTCACCAATTAAGCTTATAAAATGCTTAGAGTGGGGAAGAGACAATCCTAATTAAGTTTGGGAATAATGTATCCTAATTAATCCCCTCCCATTGAGATTCACAGTAAATATTAGCAAATTAAAGATGGGAGAAGCAGACATCTGGGCAACTTTAACCCAATATTCCCCAAATTTCTTTAACTAAGGAAGCCATGTGATGTATGTTTTAGCGTTGGTTCCCTGAGAAGTGGACCTAGGATAAGGATTTAGGTGCAAATAGTTTATAAAGGATAGAAACGAAAGCTGATATAGAATATGTTAACCAACAGAGTACATCTGTGGACCTTTTGGTGACACTGCCAAACATATCTCAGAGTTGTCCCACTTAAGGAGCAAAGAAGCCAGAGTTTTGATCTACCTACTGTTTTTCATCTTTAAAGGCTAATCCCAGGACTATCAACTCCTTAGCATCTCCATTAATCCCTGCATGTGAACTGAGCTCACTAGAGAAAGTTCCTGGGTAGAATTCCAGGAGCTTATGGGAGGGGAGCCATCAGAGCTTCTGAAACTGCGGGCGCCAAGAAGAGACAGATGGTCACTACCAGCATCTGCTACATTGGAGACAAGGTAACATCTTCACCTTTTAGCATTAAAATCTCATGGACCACACTTTGGAGAATAGAGAATGGCAAATTCTGATGAAAACATTCTTAGGGGTTCTTTTTAATGTTAGATTGAGAGTTAAGGAGAATAAAAATGATAACAAGAAGAAACGGTATGAGGACATCCAAAAGGATTGTGCTAAGCCTGCTTCTCTTCTCCCACCAACGGCACCTCTTCTCATTCTATCCTGTCTAGTGCAATGACCCTGACTTTTTCTGATAGAGATAGGGTTTTTTTTTTTTTAATAATTTTATTCAATCATAATTGTGTACATTGGTGCAATCATAGGGCAGAATGTGCTTCATATACAATCAGAAACATTTTGATCGTACTGTGAGAGATAGCCCTCATAGCATTTTCTTAATCACTATAT
>CAUYRH010070691.1:0-22235 GCA_963574655.1 Perodicticus potto | reverse complement strand
AGACAGAGCCTCAAGCTGTCACCCTGGATAGAGTGCTGTGGCATCACAGCTCACAGCAACCTCCAATTCCTGGGCTCAAGCGAGTCTCCTGCCTCCGCCTCCCAAGTACCTGGGACTACAGGTACCCGCCACAACGCCCGGCCATTTTTTGGTTGCAGTCGTCATTGTTGTTTGGCGGGCTGGGCTGGATTCGAACCCGCCAGCTCAGGTGTACGTGGCTGGCGCCTTAGCCCGTTGAGCCACAGGCACCGAGCCTAAAAGTGTTACTTAATTTTTAAATGGTTAAGAAAGTAAATTTTATGTCATATGTTTGTCACAACCAAAAAGATGTGTCTGTGTGTGTATATATATAGGTGTGTGTGTATATATAGTAAAAAGGCAAATTTTTTTTTTTTTTTTTTTTTGAGACAGAGTCTTAGGCTGTCGCCCTGGGCAGAGTGCCGTGGCATCACAGCTCACAGCAACCTCTAACTCTTAGGTTTAAGCAATTCTCTTGCCTCAGCCTCCCAAGTAGCTGGGACTACAGGTGCCCACCACAAGGCCCGGCTACTTTTTGGTTGTAGTTGTCATTGTTGTTTGGCAGACCTGGGCTGGGTTTGAACCCGCTAGCTCCAGTGTATGGGGCTGGTGCCCTAGCTGCTGAGCTATGGGCACCGAGCCTAAAAAGGCAATTTTAATACAAAGAAAGGATAAATATAATAGGATATATTTAAAATCCCATTAATTTAAAAAGTAGATACTACTGGCTATTTTCTTTCTTCTGTGAGGTATAGTTTGTATACAAGGTACATATTTCTCTTAGTGTAAGGAGGGAAAAATGTATCCAGGGACCTGTGAGTAAGGCACAGTTACCTTAAAACCAGGTGCTGTAACTAAGAACAGTAACAACTGATTAACCTTGATGGTCACATAATAACCAGGAAAAAAGATAATATGTTACAAGATGATGCATTAATCAGATGCTATGAAAAAAGAAAACACTGTTCCTTAAAGCTCAAAGATAAACATACAATGATATGACAAAGTGCTGATGATGCAATAGTAGGACAGGGCACCCACTGGAGAGCTCAACGAATTCCAAGGTACCCAGTCACAGGGAGTCCACACTCCGCTCACGCAATTCCTGTGTGAGTAATGCCTACTGAAAGGCATTTACTTTTACAAGAGGAAACTAGATGCAGTGTGGTCTCCTGCACTGAATCTTGGAACAATAAAAGATTAGCAGAAATCTGGTGATCTCAGAATTGGGCAGGCAGTTTAGTGAACAGTAATGTACCCATGTTAATGTCTTAGCTTTGGCCTTGGTATAGAAAATGTTAACATGTAGAGAACCTTTGCAACTTTTCTATGAATCTAAAATTATTTCAAAAGTTTGAAAGTGGCGGGAGACTTAATTATTCATGAGCCTACGCACACAAGAATACGAAACCAAGTTTTCATTAAGGTTCTGAGAATAGAAAGAGGGGAAACACAAGTTCTGTTTCAAAAATAACCCAGGGAGGAGAAAGAGGAAGTCACAGCTACAAGGAGAATAGGAGGGGCTTCTGTGGGCTGTGATGTTCTATTCTTGTTTTTCTTTTTCTTTTTTCCTGAGACAAAGTCTCACTATGTCGCCCTCAGTAGACAGAGCTCGCAGCAACCTCAAACTCTTGGGCTTAAATGATTCTCTTGCCTCAGCCTCCCAAGTAGCTGGGACTACAGGTGCCCGCCACAACACCTGGCTATTTTGTTGTTGTTGCAGTTGTCATTGTTGTTTAGCTGGCCCAAGCTGGATTTGAAACCACCATCCTCAGTGTATGTGGCTGGCGCCGTGACCACTGTGCTACAGGCACCGAGCCAGGATGTTCTATTCTCGACCTGGACTGATGGTTGCACACAAGTGTTCATTTCATGGTAATTCACTCACCTGCACCTTCAGGTACATAACCCTTCAATAAAAAAACTTTAAAACACTCCCCTATTACTGCTAACTGTTAGAATAAAAAGAAGATATGGCAATAAATGAGGTCTATAAGTAGGAAAGAAAAAAGCCTATGTAGGGACAGATGTAGCAGTTATTAAATCATATGTAAAATTGTCATAGCTGGAAAAGGTCTGGAAAATTACCAAATCCAGAGGGGTCAGAGCTCTTTGTGGAGGTAAATCTGGAGCTATCTATGTAATAGAACTAGATGGGGCCCAGACACCTATACTTCAGCAAGGTTTTCTCAGAAGATCTTGATATACATCTGGAGTATAGATCTTATTTATTTATTTTTATCAAGACAGAGTCTCACTTTGTGGCCCTTGGTAGAGTGCCGTTGCATCACAGCTCACAGTAACCTCCAACTCTTGGGCTTAAGTGATTCTCTTGCCTCAGCCTCCCAAGTAGCTGGGACTACAGCTGCCCATCACCATGCCCGGCTTTTTTTTTTAAATAGAGACAGGGTCTCACTCGGGCTCAGATTGGTCTCAAACCTCTGAGCTCAGGGCAATCCACCTGCCTCAGCTTCCCAGAGTGCTAGGATTACAGGCATGAGCCACCATGCCCAGGCTGGAGTATAGATCTTAAACCAAGGAAATATCCAAGAAGGTCTAGTGACTTTCCAGAGCTAGAAGGTTCCAGATTTTGCACAAGGATTATATCACAGACTCTTGGCTTTCTACTGCCAGGAGTCTACTTCCAACTTCAAAGCATCCAGCTAGGACACCTGAGGTATTGTAACACCACTAGACAGAAATCCTGATAAGTTCTAGTTACTGTAATAAGCTGATCAAAGATATTTTTTTTCTATCACAACAGGGTTTTATTTGTCCTAGGAATAAGATTGGTTTTTCCAACATATTTTAGATTACTCACTTCTAATACAGCATTAATACATTTGTTATTTATTAAATAATGGCAGATTACAGATTCATAGAACATGAAAACTAGAAGCCTACTAACCTACATATGCATTTTAAAAACCAGGAAACAGGTACCAGAGATATTAGTAACTGTCAGGAATACCTAAAGTTCGATTCTCCTTTTTCTTTAGAACAATAAATTAGATTTCATGGTTACCGTCAGATGAGATAAATATGCAATACATAATATCATCAGTTTTTGACTTGTGTTCTTTCGTAAGTCAGTTCATTATGACTTTTATGAATGTTTCTGTTGGAAATAACTGTTGCTGTTTCTGTTGGAAATAACTGTTGCTAAACAACAGTTAAATGGCAACAAAAAAGCCTTGATTGAATATGTAAGATAAATCAAGGAGCTCCTTGACTCTGTGAGGATAAATCAGAGTAAATTAAAGGGGAATTTAAGAATATTTTTTAAGAAATAACAGTTTCAGGTACGCAATTGTTAGGAAGATAACAATCATACAAGCCAAGGCCACGTGATTCTGCCATAAGCCCCAAGGTGAGAGATCAATGCCTTGCTTTGTCAAATAGTCTTCACCGGTGCATCTGAAATTCAACAGAAAAAGAATAAACTTCATTCCTAGCATCCATCAAATTTACTCAATTTATTCACTGTTCTTAGTTAAAGAAGCCTACAGGTCACCCAAGTCTTTAATAATTATCCTGTCTTACACAACAGTCAACCATCATTGTGTACTTAACATTATGCCAGTATCTTGCACTTAATTGCTTAGTTAATTCCTAAAATAACCCAATGGGGTAGATATATATATTTTAAAACTGAAAGGACTATACAGTTTAAGGAACTTGAACAGTTTATAGAGTTATACTTGGAACTAAGTATCCTCAAATGCATTTGTTTCCAAATCTGTGATCTGCCCTCTTCAAAGGGCAGAAAATTTTATCAAGTAATTTTTTGCTTATTCCTAATGGAGAAAAACCTCAAGTTTAATGATACCCATGACCCTTACTAAGAAGATCAAAGTTCTTTGTAGTACTGCTTACCCACAAAAAAGCCATACAAAAGCACACAGGCTAACAATTTGAGAACTGGGAAAAGAGGAACAAGGGATTCCTGCCAGAGTCACATTCTGTCAGCTCTTCCATGGAGACTAAGGAGCATGGCAGATATAGCGGTAAGACATCCCCAGTAGGGCCAGTTGGCTGGGCACCGCAGCTCACGCCTGTAACCCAGCAATCTGGGAGGCCAAGGCAAGTGGACTGCTTGAGCTCAGGGGTTCAAGATCAGCCTGGGCAAGGGTAAAACCCCGTCTCTACTAAAAATAAAAAAACTAGCCAAGTGTTGTCAAGAATGCCTGTAATCCCAGCTACTCCAGAGGGTGAGCAAGAGGATTGCTCAAGCGCAAAACTTTGAGGTTGCTGTGAGCTACGTCATTGTACTCTACACCAAGGTGGCAGAGTGAAACTGTCTCAAAAAGAAAAAAAAAGGCAAAAAACCAGTAGGCCCAGTCATCAGATTTGATCCTTAAGCAGCAACTGGGGTAGACTGGGACACAGAGTACCCCTGCCGCGGGTTAGGAAAGCATCTGATACTAAAAATACCTGGGATAGCCACCATTACTGCCTGGTACCGTTTCTGTGCAGCTCTTGGAATTTAACAATTCCCCCAGATAGCGGCAGCCCGTCTTTTACTGTGCGAGTAGCTCCCACCTTTGTCTTAGGAGGATGAACCTCATCTTCTATTTCCATAAAGGCTGGGGGGGCAGCCCTTTATCTGGTCCCAGTGTTCTCATCCACTTCACCCTGACCCTCGCTGGAAGTGACTTTGTTATAAAGGCATCACACCCAAATCAAAGCAAAAGGGAGCGGGCAGGATGAAGAACCGCTTTCTTCTCGGAGGACTTCTGGGCAGTAATCCAAAATAGCAATTCCTCCTATTACCAAGAGTTACTTCTTTTCTATGTGAACATTTAGGAAAGATTTAGGATACCAACATTCTTTTTCTCTCATTAATTTATGTATAAAAATTGAGTGATTAACAACAATCATAGAAAGGAAAGTGTCATTAAACTTTTAAAACAATATCCTCTAGCTTTGTTTAAGCCTGAGTGTCTACTTTAATGATATTATGCAAAAACGGGATTTCCTTCTCAACCTCCTGAAATGCAGGTTTCTGCTCCTCTTATTTTTTTTAGGAGATACATTGTTGGATAGGGAGGTTAGGAAATAGTCCAAGTTATTTAAAAAAAAAACAAAAACAAAAATACACAACTGTGCAGGCTTTTATCTGACGATGTATTTATCCCAAATGCATTAGACAGATACAGTGCAAGGCTCTTGGCAGGGAAACATTCACTTTCTGCACTATTGAAACTCTTTTAGCTCTTTACCACAGGGTTGGGCTTGTAATATCTGTGTGTCCACGGATGCATATACTTCTTTTTTTTTTTCTGAGGCAGAGTCTTACTTTATCGCCCTCGGTAGAGTACTGTGGAGTCACAGCTCACAGCAACCTCCAACTCCTGGGCTTAGGCGATTCTCTTGCCTCAGCCTCCTAAGTAGCTGGGACTACAGGCACCCACCACAACGCCCAGCTATTTTTTGTTGCAGTTTGGCCAGGGCCGGGTTTGAACCCACCACCCTCGGTATATGGGGCCCGCATCCTACTCACTGAGCTACAGGCGCCGCCCCATATACTTCACGTTATTCATACAGCTCAAGACTGTAAGCCCTAAACCATCAAGGCACCTAATTTCAAACTCTAATGTTTTGAAAAATAAGAACTCAAACCCACAATCAAAACATCAAAAGCACCTTTTAAAAGACCCGAAAGAGAGACACTCCCGATCCAAAGAGCATGAACAACACATCAAGCCGGCCTGGACCCACCTGAAGCTTAGAGGTAAGCCCAGCCTTGACTTGTAGATGTGAGTGACAAATAAATGCTTGTTGTTTAATGTCAAAAAAAATTTTTTTAAAGGCCTTAAACAAACAATACAATACATAAGAAACATTTCTCCATATTAAATACAATTTGGGGGGGGGGACAGAGTCTTACTCTGTCACCCTGAGTAGAGTGCCATGGTGTGATCATAGCTCACAGAAACCTCAAATTCTAGGGCTCAGCAATCCTCCTGCCTCAGCCTCCCAAGCAGCTGGGATTACAAGCACTCGCCACTTCACTCAGCTACTTTTTCTACTTTTAGTAGAGATGGGGTCTCAATCTTGCCCAGGTTTGTCTCAGAACTCCTGAGCTCAAGCGATCCACCTGTCTTCTAGTATGCTAGGGTTACAGGAATGAGCCACGGCGCCTGGACCGTACTAAACATAATTCTGACTATAGTAGAAAAGTTCACGTGCATTAGCACACGAAAACTCACTTTATGGATGAGAAAACAGAGGCTCAGAGAAGCCTGATGATCCTGGAAGAACTCGTATCAGCTTTTCTACATCACACCACCGTAACAAGCAAACCCGTTATGATAATGAACACAGACTCACGTTGCGTAGTTACAGGAATTATTTAGTGTTATGTTGACTCCTGGGCAGAAGTTTTGTCCCAAAAATTCATTATACTGCAGAGCCTATGACAGAAGTGGGAGTGGGGTAAGGTAAACAGTTTTTTATTTCAGAACAATCAGGAGCATGTCTCCAAGTTTAATCTTTCTTATTATTTCTAAAAACATACCGAGTTTCACATTCACTTTGTTACACCAAAAGAACTAAACTTATTTTCCCTGGCAATCAGAAGCCGTAGGGCTGGGATTTTGGCTTCTTTAACACAAAAGAAAAATTCAGCCAAAAGGGGAGACCTCTGGAGATGTTATGCCCTAGCTCCTGAGTATTGTTAATTTGTGGTAACAATCTTTTGCTCTTGTTTGTTTTCATCAAAACCACTTGTAATTTCTGGGAGTTAGAAACTTGGTTATAATATATTAAGACACAGTTTTCTTTGGCATGGTGAGCTATAAAAGCCAATATGGCCATATTATACAGACTTTGTTTCTCTTCTAATTCTTTTTCAGCATAATCTATTTATCTTTCATTTATTTCCTTGCAACATGTTGCAACATGTTGTTCATCAATTAGTCAATCTTTCTCCTTCCCTATGTGACCTCTCCTCACACCTCCCTCAGAGTTTGATGGGTGAAAACCCCAAATGACTTCCTGGCCTTGTGCTGACCACGGCTAATAGGAAATTCTTATCCTTTGCTCCTAAAAGGAAATCCCTAGATGGGAGGCTCTCACAGCACACGGCTGGGGAAACGAACTTTGGGCAGGCTTTATTTTGGTTCTTTCTCGTCTGGGAACCCAGCGGCAGGGACAGCCCGACAGACTCACCGTGAAGCCGTACCGCGGGATGCTGAAGTACTGAAGCCACGACAGCCAGGACGCGACGGTCGTGAGGTTCACCAGCAGACCTGAGAAAATCTACCAACGGCACCAAGAGTCGGCATCGGTCAGGTGACTTCATACAGAGTTCCTCTCCAAGTCCCCTCTCACCCTTCTGAACGTTTCTGCTAGGACCCACTCCTTCTTAAAACGCATTTCGCCTATTCTTTACACTTACTGAATCTTTCTCCTTGGCGCGTG
The DNA here is from genome assembly GCA_963574655.1 of Perodicticus potto. Classification (NCBI taxonomy): domain Eukaryota; kingdom Metazoa; phylum Chordata; class Mammalia; order Primates; family Lorisidae; genus Perodicticus; species Perodicticus potto. Next base: position 14,792 of record CAUYRH010070691.1, on the reverse strand, counting down.
CAGGAGAGAGAATAGAAGTTTTGTCTATTTAGCCAAAGTGGTTTATGCTTGGTTTTGTTGTTGTTGTTTTAATAGATAGAATTTCACTCTGTCACCCTAGATGGAGCGTCCTGGCGTCCATCATAGTTCATAGCAATCTCAAACTCTTGGGCTCAAATAATCCTCTTGCTTCAGCCCCCGCCAAGTAGCTGGGACCACAAGTGCCCACCACAATACCTGTCTAGTTTTTTTTTTTTGGTTTGGTTTTTTTTTTTTTCTCTATTTTTAGTAGAAACAGGTTCTTGCTCTTGCTTAGGCTGGTCTTGAATGCCTGAGCTTAACACACCTGACTTGGCCCCCCAGAGTTCCAGGATTATAGACAGGAGCCACCATGCCCAGCCTCATTTACAGTTTCAAAGGAAGAACAATATATCTATAATATATACTAGATATTTTATTTAATTGGAAGACCTCTAATTTCTCACAACTATATACTCAACTTTCTTTGTAACTGCCCACAATGGAAGGTCAGTAAAGGCCGATTGTCTGACGCTATAACCACTGTGTGTTCCCAACAATATCCCTGCATTCTAAGAACCCAAACCAGAAGGATCCTGCGCGACTCACGTCCCTCCCGACTTACATACTACAGAGTCATATCTGTGATTTACAAGGGTTTGCATCCTATATCCATATGACTTTAGCAATAGAGTTCAGAATGTAGTCTTAACCCTAAACCTGGAGCTGATATAGAACGGAATGTAGGAAGGTACGGCACAACCAGGGTCAATACCTTCCCGTAAGGGCACCAAGGGACCTAATACAACAAGGATGCCAGGAAGGACAGCTCAAGACTGGACAGAGACGGCTGTGAGACCCACAAAAACTCCCCAACAAAACCCCCCTGGCACACTGGAATAACAATAGCAATGATGCTGGTGAATACACGGACGTGTATTTAGACTTTACCTTACCAAGGACTGAGCATGTACTACAGTATCTGAGTAAAACATAATTTCATGACCGGTTTTAAAAGTTTTATTTAAAAAACACATAAACAAGATTTATGACTTTCTCAATGATGTTTACGCTAGTAGTTTTGAAATTCAGAAATGAAGAATTAAACTTTGACAAGAGTTTGTGCTAATTACATAGCATTTAAAGACATCTACTGTCGCAGCAAGGATGTGTATTAATGGGCTGAGCATTCCTGTTTACTTAATGTTGGAGGGCAGATAGGTAACTGGTCCCATTCACTTGTTGATTTACCTATGTGAGGATGAAATTTAGGGGTATCTAAGATTAGAATTAATATATATATTTACGTATTTATTTTAGAGACAGGGTCTCACTGTGTTGCCCAGACTGGAATACAGTGGCGTAATCATAGCTCACTGCAGCCTTGAACTCCTCGGGTCCAGGGATTCTTCCACTTCAGCCTCCCTTAGAGATAGAACTACAGGTGCACACAGCTACACCCGGCTATTTAAAAAAAATTTTTTTTTTTTCAGAAACAGGATCTTGCTGTGTTGCCCAGGCTGGTCTTGAACTCCTGGCTTTAAGCCATCCTCCTGTCTTGGCCTCCCAAAGTGCTGTGATTATAGGCATGAACCACTATGCCTGGCCAGCAAAAACATACTGATACAAGAAAATGTCAGAAACCCAGAAAGGAGGTGAGTTAGTACTGGGTGGACTTTGGATCTTCTGGTATGCTAAAAATACTCCTTTTCAAAATATAAGAGGGGTGCCCTTCTGTCTCCCAGCATGAGATGATGCAGTGAGAAGACCCTCGCCACGCACGGGCCCCTCAACCTGGGGCTTCCCAGTCTTCAGAACTGAAGGAATAAATCTCTGACCTGTATAATCAAAAACCAAAACAAAAGTGGAACCCAAGATCGACACACACGCTGCTCTGTTTCTCACAGAACTTTCGCCGTGGAATGGTGAGTCCAACCAGACCGCCCCTGGGCTGGTGAAACAAGCTAGCAGTTCTCTCACGCAGCACGCAAGTCAGCAAATGACCGTGGTTCTTAGGAGGGAATATGCAAAGCCACGTTTTTCTGGTTTTCGGAGTTCCAGTTTATATGTCACCAAGAAGCACCTTTGAGAACATCATTAGGCCAGGCACAGCGGCAGGTGCCTGTGGTCCCAGCTACTGGGAAGGCCAGCCAGGGGTACATAGTAAGATTTCATGTTCTTAAAATAAAATGTTTTTAAATAAAAGAAAAAACCAACACTTTAGTAACATGTTAACTGAAGTTATAATAACTACGTTCAAGCGATAGCAAAAATAGCTGGGTAAGGGCAAAGAGGAGAGCAAGTATATTCTCCAACAAAAGCTGTATCTCAGCGTCTGGCCTCCTTAAAGCCAAGAGTCCTGGGAAGAGAGTGCTCAAGCTGATTGTACATGATAGGTGAATGTAAATGAAGAAAAGAGGGGGAGAACTCCTTCTTGGAGTAGCACAGAGCTCATACTCACCATCATAAATACAAAAGTGATGGTCATGAGGAGCGTTGCTATGGAAACCACACTCTGACCTGCTGCTATGGCCAGCGCCATGGAACTGGCTGAGTAAGCCACCATCATGAGGGTGAACATCATGATGAAGAAGGCGTCCGCCTTGGGCTTCAGGCCTTAGAAAGGAAAGACGAGTTAATCCGACTGCCCACGTACTGTGTGTCTGGGATTATTTATTGTGCAAATAACATAATAATATTTTGCAGAATTAATACTAGGATGAAAAAAAGTCATCTACTATCCATCCAACTAGCTGGGTCATCAAATTCGGTGTTTCCGTCCCTGTAACTGTGTAAAGTTATGACACGGTTTTCTTTTTACATGCATTGCATACTCAAGCACTTTTCCGTGTAACACCTATGCACTCGCATGTGTAAATATGAACAATTTCTGAGTCCCTGACGTGGGGAGCTACAGGCAATGCAAATGCCCCAAATTCTGCAGCCTTGTCTTCTCATGGGAAGCTCACCATGTCCCCACACACTACCACGTTACTGTGTGCTGTCACTGCGTTACAGAAGAAAGTGGGGCAATCAAGGTGACCTGGCCTCATGGTACCTTACTACCTGGGGGAGAGGAGGGTGCCTCCTTCACAATCACCACCTAACTGTGCTGAGAACAAGGTTAACTTAGGATTCACAAAGCTACTTTACCTGGAAACAGCCACCACAACACCCCTCATAAAACCACTAGTCTGAGGACCTAGATGCTCAGCCTAACTGTTTGCTAGGCCTAGTATCTCTAGTATCTGTAAATGGAAGATTTAAGCTCAGTCAGTCATTCCTCTCCTGTAGTACTTTGCTACAAATAGATTGGGAGGCATGGAAGCCTAAGCGTAATGCACAAACGAATTTCTATAACTACCACACAGGAAGACCCCCGAGTCACCGTCTTTTTCTCAATAGAGAATGGGGGAGGGGAATACATACATGGAGTAAATGTCCCAGCTCCTCCAGCACAGTCTTCACGGTTTATAAACTCATTCCATGTTTATCTATGACACACGGCATCTCTCAGTGAAATAGAGTTTTATAAATAGTTTTAAAAATTCAGGTGGAAAAAAGTCTTGACACAAATGCCCTCAGTGAATAGTCATTTCAGAGACAGCACAGTGGATGGGGAACTCCTTATTTCACGGCTTGGTTTGTAGTTTGGGGGGTTTTTGGAGGGGGTGAGACAGGGCCACACCCTGTTGCCCTGGCTCACTGAAATCTCAAACTCCTGTGCTCAAGCAATCCTCCTGCTCCAGCCTCCCAAGTAGGTGCGACTATAGGTCACCATGCCTGGTTGGCTAACTTTTCTATTTTTTGTATAGATGGGGTCTATGTTGCTCAGGCTGGTCTCAAACTTAGGGACCAAAGTGATCCTTCTACATCAGCCTCTCAAAGTGCTAAGATTGGCTCAGGGCCTGTGGCTCAACCGGCTAAGGCGCCAGCCACGTACACCTGAGCTGGCGGGTTCGAATCCAGTGTGGGCTCACCAAACAACAAGGATGGCTGCAACCAAAAAATTGGCCAGGCGTTGTGGCGGGTGCCTGTAATCCCAGCTACTTGGGAGGCGGAGGCAGGAGACTCACTTGAGCCCAGGAATTGGAGGTTGCTGTGAGCTGTGATGCCACGGCACTCTATCCAGGGTGATAGCTTAAGGCTCTGTCTCAAAAAAAAAAAAAACAACAAAGTGCTAGGATTTCAGGTGTGTGTGTCTGGCCTTTGGTGTGTAGTTTTAAGAACCCAAAATCATGCCTGCGAGAAGAAATCTGCTTCACTTCGTATGCAAGACTAAAGATGTGTGCTTTCTGTCTTGTTACTTACCTAACATGAAGTATGTTATACAGGTAAATATAACACTTGGTAACATCCTCATGGGTAGTAAATCGGACAACAGTTTTCCAAAGAAATAGGATGACACTCTATAGTATCCACTGATATATTCGTGCCTATAAATCAAAAATGCATATCATAGCCCTCAGATTAGTTTAAGAAGGTACAGATCAGAGGATCAGACCGCTTACTAGAGACTTATGCTGCCACCAGGGGTCTAACACAACAGCTTCCCACGCCCTGGGGGCTAACCCACCACACTCAGCTGCATCGCAGGTGGCAGCCTCTCTGAGACATCACCCCCAAAGCTCTGTGCTGTGTGGGACTCCTCTTCTCATTACACAAGTCCCTCTTACTGCTGCCTATTCTGGCTCCCAACATGCCCTCTAGGGGAAGAGATTCTGCACAGCTTGCTTCTATCTCTCTATCTACCCAAGACAGAGCAGCCCACAGTTCTGCTTTGTTGCTAGCATGCCAGTGACATAGCTCACAGCAACCTCTAACTCCTGGTCTCAATCTTGCCTCAGCCTCCCTGAGTACCTAGGACTACAGGTGTCCAGCACCATGTCCAGCTAGTTTTTCTATTTTTAATACAGACAAGGTCTTGCTCTTGCTCGAGCTGATCTCAAACTCCTGAGCTCAAGAGATCTACCTGCCTCAGCCTCCCAGAGTGCTGGGGTTATAGGCGTGAGCCACAGTGCCCAGCAAGCAATCCTGTCTCTCTCCAAAGAAGGCTTCTTTGCCTTTGTCTGACATAGACTCTCCTTGAAGAACTGCAGGTCAGTAACTGGTCTCAAATAGTAACAGAGGCTTTTCTTTTCTCCTACATTTGATTGTGAAGAAAGTGGTGCTGTTATTCTCCAAGCCCCAGAATGCAGCTTCAGATCACGAAACTCATTTTACTTCCTCTGCCCTCAATCTAAGAAGAAACAAAAAGTTTTCTCCTTCATTGTGCCTTCCAACCATACATCCCTGTCAACTATCAAATCCAAACCTTTCCTCTTTCTGATCTCTTTCTCCCACAATTCCAAACTTTTCCACCTTCTTCATGCCTTCCTTCTCTAAGATTTCTTTTCTTTCTTTTTTTTTTTTTTTTTTTTGCAGCTTTTGGCTGGGGCCAGGTTTGAACCTGCCACCTCCGGTATATGGGGCCGGCGCCCTACTCCTTTGAGCCACAGGCGCTGCCCTTCTCTAAGATTTCATTCCGTGACATATAGATACAGGCACATCATGTCCATCTTCGCAAAACACAAGATCAAAAACAGCCTGCACTTTCCTCTAAGGCTGCCCTCTGGCTCTTTCCATTCCTGCCCAATAGGGCTGACCTTGGTCACCTTCCTGTCAGTGTCCCTCCCTAAATCCAAGTCGTTTCTCAGCGTACCACTTCATCTCTGCCCCTCAAACTGTTCTTCATGAAGGTCATGAGTATTTACTAAAAACCAAAGACTGTAGTTTTTTGAGAACAGTAGTTTTTACCCCTTTACTGCCTGCTTTCACCACAGCTTTAGGATTTTCTGATCACACCCTAACCTATAAATTCTTTTTCCCTTGATATCAGGCCTTACACATTCATGATTTTCTTTCCCATGACTGGCTACTTTTGCTCAGTTAATATTGATAACCCCATGTGTATTTTTAAAACATCGTGTTATACACGATAAATTCATAATATATATAATTTATGTCAACTGAAAAAGTTAATTACAAATAAAAATTACTGGTGATTCCCATGATCCCATCCTTGAGCCAATTCCAGACGTGATCAGTTTGATCAACAGCCCCTGATGCTGGAACCAACTCACATAAATAGCTTCTTCTCAACCACAAAGAGCTCCACGGCTGACACGCTGCTGAAACACTGGTTGGTCGTCAGGAAGAAGAGAACCCCAGCTCTGCCGTGAGAAGGGGAACGAAAGCATTACAGCCAATTCAACACTCTTAAGACTGATTTTTACTCGCAAGATTCTTTCTACAAATAATACTGTGTAAAGTTAAACAGGAAAGAAAAGTGAAACTGTTCTGGTTAAAACAGCAGCACAGGCCCCATCAGTCTCTCCCCATCTCTTCGAGAGAGGCCCTTGGGACTCCATATTATATCAAACTGTGACATTCAGTCTTAGGTTTCTGTGCACCAAATTGTGCCCTGGCCCCAAATTCATATGTTGAGGCACAACCCCCAGAGTGAGGCCTCCTGATGGGAACAGTGCCCTAATAACAGGAGGAAGAGGCGCCAGAACTTTCTCTCTGCTAAGAAAGAGCACAGCAGGGCATCCAGCTGCCAGCCAGGAAGACAGCCGGCCCGGGAGCCCAACCATGCTGGCACCCTGACCCCAGACTTCTACACTAGAACTGAGGGAAAATAAATTTCTGTTGTTTAAACCACTTGGCCTATGGTATCTCCTTATGACAGGCCAGGCTGATACATAGGTCATACAAATACTATCATCTTGAATTTTAACTAACAAAAATGCCAAGTGCCATTCCTTAGCTAGGAACAGTAAGCCCCATAAAGGCTGCAAAGGCTAAGAAACGTAATTAACCACTCTGGTTTTAAAGTTGAGTACAGAATGTAAGCTGTGGAAGTAAATCAAAAGACACTGAAGGAAAATGAGCACTTCTGTCCGAATTTTTGAGGGAAAAATAAGGATGCACATTACGCATGGATAGTCCTAATTCCTTATCTATTAAATGTTCCTAATTCTTTTATTTACACTTATGCATTAAAAGCATAACTCTAGAAAGCAATAATGATATCCACATGCATAATAATACCTTGGAACGAGGAACTTTAAACGAAAGCAATTTTAGCCAGCAAAGAGCAACGTATTTCTCCTCATATTCTTTCAGTGGGAGCTAGCGATCTAGCTGATATTTTTACAAAAATTATTAGGAAATCTTGGAAAGATAGATTTCCCAAAAGTGTGGGCAAAAAATGTGGGCACACATGACATACCTCAAAACATGGTATATATATCTACTATACCACCATCAGTGCCTGGAATTATCCCTGACAACAAGCCCCCTACAGCATTTCCAAAGTGCTCAGAGAGGGCGGCGCCTCTGGTTCAGTCAGTAGGGCGACCAGCCCCATGTACCGAGGGTGGCGCGTTCAAACCTGACCCCGGCCAAACTGCAACAAAGTGCTCAGAGAAAATCAAGTGGGGATCATTGCTAAAGAAAACACTAATGTGTGCACCTGTACAAAAAGAAAACTTGTTCATGCCTTTTTCTCAGTAAAATAATTGAGGTTTTTTTAAGTGTTCAGTTAATCTACACAAATATGGACTTTATAAAAGTATCCCAACATCCCGGAAACAGGGAAGGGCTTCCTGTCAAAATCAAACAAAGTAATTGACACGGAGGGTGTGAGGTGAAACTGAAAGAAATAGGAGACACATCATTTAAATGACATAAAAGCAAAAGAACATTAAAAAAAATGTAAACCCCAGGGAATAAACCTAACTGCCTCAAACAAAAAATTGTTCATAACACGGTAGACAAAAAAATTTCTTCTAAATCGTAAGATGATTTACTTTATACTAAATAGTTTATGATCAAAGAATTAACCTCATTCTAATTATTTTCAAAGTGGTAATCCACATCTGTCATCTCTACTTATTAGTCTGAATATTTTTGACTTTTAAATTATAAATTGACAAATTATAGCTGTATCCATTTATGGAGGACCAAATGATATGACTTATGAATCCTAAATATGAAATAATTAAACTGAGCTAACTGTCATATCCATCACCTTAAATACTTTTTGTGGTGAGAACATGTGAAATTTATTCTCTTAGCAATTCTGACATGGATGTTATTCTTTACTGTATTCACCACACTGTGCCACGTACCTCAAAGACAAACCCTTTGTTCCTCCCGTGGAATTGAGGTTTTGAACCCTTTGACCATCATCTCCCCATTCACCACCCTCCCCTTCCCAATTCCAGCTTCTGGTAAACACCATTGCTGTCTCTGGAGTCCAAGTGCCTTGGAGGCCACACTGAGTATTTGCAGGTATTTGGCTTTTTCCACTTAGCATAATGTTCTTCAATTCTATACATGTTATTGCAAATGATAAAATTTCTTTCCTTTTAAATTGTATTGCATTGTGTGTGTGTGTGTGTATATATATAACATATATATACATATATACTATTTATATATATATTTATATATATGTGTGTGTATATATATATATATAGATTCATCTGCAATATATATCTTGATTCATTCATCTGCAGACAGACACTTAGGATGAATCTGTAACTTGGCTATTGTGAATAGTGCTACAAGTAACATGGGGTTGCAGGGGTATTAACAACCCTGTTAGGTATTTATTCCAAAGTATTTATGCCAAGAAACTCATGCTCTACACATGCTTAAAATCCAGTTTCTCAATTACACAAGTCAGAGAAAGAACAAAGAGAATGTTTGTATGTCTGGGAGAATTCACCCCCAAAGAAAAGAACTAAATTATTTGCCTCCTGAAGAGTGTTTTGTTGTTCTTTTCTTTTCTTTTTTTTTTTTAACTGCAAGGACAGAGTTTAATGATAGATAAAGAAATAGATAAGAGAAAGTTCAAGGACAGAGTTTTTAAGTGCAAGGACAGAGTTTACTGATAGATAAAGAAATAGATAAGAGAAACAGGAGGAACAGAATCTCCAGCAAGGGAGGGGGGGCCCCAGGGGGGCAGCCCCCTTTCTGTTTCTCTTTTTGGAGACAAAGACATCACCCAGGCTAGCGTGCCATGGCCTCAGCCTACCTCATTGCAACGTCAAACTCTTGAGTTCAAGCGATCCCCTTGCCTCAGCCTCCCAAGTAGCTGGGACCACAGGTGCCCTTCACAATGCCCGGCTAATTTTCCTAGTTTTGGTAGAGATGGTATCTCACTCTTGCTCAGGCTGTCTCCAACTCCTGAACTCAAGCAATCCTCTCACCTCAGTCTCCCACAGTGCTGAGATTACAGGCCTGAGCCACAGCACCAGCTTCTGAGCAGTTTCAAACTCACCCCTGAACAAAACTTTGAGAATCTGGTTCCAGAGATGTTTCAGAAACATTTCTTCCTAATCAAAAGAATTGATCACCCCGGGAGGGCTTAGATAAACCACACATGTAAGTGACTTTCGCACAGTCCAAATTCTTACCCAAAAAAATGATAGCAAACTTAAGTCAGAAATTCAGAAATGCAAATTAAAATAAGGTCAGTGCCTTATTTCTCCAGAAAACATTTGAAGAAATAACTAATGCTCTTCTCTAGATATTTTTATCAAGAACTTCAATGGCTAGATTTCCAGCCCTTAAAATTCCAGTGGAGGACAGGCTTCCCAATATTTTTTCCAAATGTTTCCTGCAGAATGATGTAAAAGGTACATAGCCTCTAGATCCCATGATATATTATTCTGTGCCGGGTTAAGAAATGGCATCTACACGGGACAAAACCATCAATTACTAGCAAGTTTGGGAACAATCCAGATCTCAGCCCTCAAGGGAAGCAAAACGCTCTGCCATAACTCTGGAAAATTGCTGTTTAATAAAATTCTCCTTGTAGAACACCACTATCTGATTCGATACAGAAAATAAATTATTTTATTTGACTGAGGAATCAACTTTTATGCTTATCCTTTCAAAAACAATCAACCTTTCCAGACATCAAAATCGATGGAAAGCTTCTTCAACTTTTCTCAATAGTAAAATGAGGACAATACCACCCACCCCCTCTGGCCATTGGGAGGCCACCTGAGACTGGGTGTCACACAAAGAGCACCGTGTGTGGCAGGGAATAGTTCTCAACACATTAAACGCATAAAACAACTCTGGTGCCTGTGACATAGCTGAGCATGTTCAGGACATGCCCATTAAAGTGTCTCATCATAAAATGAGGTTTTTTAAAGGCCTACGATGACTAAAACTGGGCAAGGATCCCAATACTAACACAAGTGCTGGCCATAGTGTACAGAATCCTGACTCCCGCCCGCCAACCACACCTCCAGGTCAAACAAATCAAGTAACATCAACAAAATAGATTAAGTCAGACCACTTCAAGATAGAAAATGTTTATGCCTCACATGACACAGCGATAAGACAGCCCACAGAATGACAGGAAATACTTGCAAATCATAGATCTGATAACTGACATACACCTACGAAGAATCAAAACTCAACAAAAAAACAAACGATCCAATTTGAAAATCAGCAAAGGATTTGAACAGATATTTCTTTAAAGGTCTAATGGGTCTCTATTATGTTATATCATTTCTAAAAAGGGGAGAATAGGAAATAAGTGTTGGTGAGCGTATGGAGAGACTGGAACCCTTGTGCACTGCTGTTAAGAAGGTAAAAGGGGGCCCGGCACGGTGGCTCACTCTGTAATCCTAGCTCTCTGGGAGGATGAGGTGGGAAGATCCGTTGAGCTCAGGAGTTTGAAACCAGCCTGAGCAAGATCATGACCCTATCTCTACCAAAAATAGAAAAATTAGTCAGGCATTGTGGCAGGCACCCGTAGTCCTAGCTACTCAGGAGGCTGAAACAGGAGGATCACTTAAGTCCTGGAATTTGAGGCTGCTGTAAGTAAGGCTAATGCACTCTAGCCTGAGCAACAGAGGGAGACTCTGTCTCACTGTGGAAGACAATATGGCAGTTGCTCAGAAACTTAACGGAATTACCATATGACCCAGAAATCCTACTTCTGGACATATACCAAAAGAACTGAAAACAGAAACTCAAACAGATACAGGAGTGTTATTTATAATAGCCCAAAGGTGGAAGCAATCCAAGTTTCTCTCAGCAGATGAATGGAAAACAAAATGCAAAATGTGGGATGCCCATGCAATGGGAAATTATTCAACCTTACAAGGGAAAGTAAATCTAACACGTGCCACAACCTGAAAGAGCCACGAAGACATTATGCTACGGGAAATGAGCCAGTTCCTAAAGGACATGTACTGTGTGATCCCACTTCTAGGCGGTTCCTGGAGAAGTCAAATCAGAAGCAGAAAGTAGAACCGTGGTCACCAGGGTTGGGGGATGTAGGAAAAGGAAGTTGTTACTTAACGGAAACAGACATTCCGTTTGTGAAGATGAAAGAAGTTCTGGAGTCAGATGATAGTGATAACTGCACAAGAACGTAAATGAACATACTGTCACTTAAACATATATTTAAAAATGGTTAAAAGGACAAGAAAAGACAAAAATGGTCAAAAGGATCAATTTTATTTTCTGTACATTTTATGTACCTCTTCCCACATACAGACATGTACAGTAGAACCTCTGTAAGCTGACCACCCAAGGGACTGTAACTGGTCAACATACGGAGGGCACCGTAAGGAGCTAGGACACATACAGGTGGTGTATGTCCAGTCTATGAAAATTAGGTCAACGTAAGGTGATCGATGTGGGAAGGTTCTACAGTACATGTGTGTGGAGAACAATTAACTCTTCCATTCATTTTCAAGGCACTGACTCATCCTATCCCACAATAAAACAGTGACATTTACCCTGTATTTGTCTTAATTTCAAATTCTTAATGGATTTTTACAGGCTGGAAGAAAGTAACAATATTTTCTCGAAATCAAGATCCAAATTTACTTACCTATTCTGGATTCCAGTAGAGTCACTTTTTAGCCCAAAGTAAATGGCACCTAAAACCAGTCCCAGTATGATTGTGACAATTATCTTTTCAAACAGAAACAAGAAAATAAAAAGGGAAAGAGGTTCAATTAGTGGAAAAATTTATAGACAACATCTATTATTATAACATATATCACTATACAATCGGATCTCTCCACTGAGGGGAACAATCAATGGGTGGTGAAATGTCCCAGGGAGAGACCACAGGGCATGTTACTTAGACTGCTTTCTAAAGTTAAAAATCAGGAGCAGTGGCTCACACCTGTAATCCCAGCACTCTGGGAGGCTGAGACGAGTGAATTGCTTGAGCTCAGAAGTTCAAAACCACCCTGAGCGGCTCGGCGCCTGTGGCTCAATGGGCTAAGGCTCCAGCCACGTACACCTGAGCTGGCGGGTTCGAATCCAGCCCGGGCCCGCCAGGCAACAATGACGGCTGCAACCAAAACAACAAAAAACAAATGGCCAGGCATTGTGGTGGGTGCCTGTAGTCCCAGCAACTTGGGAGGCAGAGGCAAGAGGCTTGCTTGAGTCCAGGAATTGGAGGTTGCTGTGAGCTGTGATGCCACAGCACTGTGTCCAGGGTGACAGCTTGAGGCTCTGTCTCATAAAAACAAACAACAACAAAAAAAAAAACCACCCTGAGCAAGAATGAGACCCCCATCTCTACTAAAATTAGAAAAAAATTAACCAGGCCTTGTGGCAGGTGCCTGTAGTCCTGGCTACTCAGGAGGCTGAAGCAGGAATCTCTTGAGCCCAAGAATTTGAGGTTGCTGTGAGCTATGACGCCACAGCACTATACAGAATACCATAGAATGATATTCTGTCTCAAAAAATAAAATAAAATAAATTCATTAAAGTTAAAAACTAATTAAAAATGAAGTCATCTGTGGTTTGGGGAGACTGGCAGGACAAAGCAACTACTGGAAAAGCGAAGGTTCCTCCCGGCAGCCCACCCAGCGCTGCCGGTTCAGGGTCTGCCGCGGGCTCCTGGACCTGTGAATGTGCCTGGTGGGCAGAGCAACGCAAGCTGCTGGCAACATAGTTTTGGAAACAAATGAAAAGTCCACAAGGCAAACGGTTTTGACCTCGACTGAACTCTGAACCTTTGGGCCAATGAACATGCACTGTTTTATATTTGAAGAGGTTCAGGTGAAAACAGGATATCTTTACTCTTCAGATTAAAAATAAATAAAGATAAGTGAAATTTTAAAAGCATACATACAAAACAAAATCTAACAATGGAATTTTGCTTGGTAAGGAAGTAGGGGTGAGCTGGGGCCTACCTATCCAACCCCTGGGGAGTCCACTCCTACGCTGGAAAGTGCATTGTCACCATCACCAGAGCATTCCACAGCTTTCCCTGTGCGCTCCCCACGTGCTTCCATTAGACATCCCCTGAGCGGCTTCTCTGTCACCCTCAGCCACAGCACCCAGCAAACCCCACAGCCAGGGCTGTGGAGCCCTGTGTGCAGCCAGCAGCAGGCCACATGCTGATTTTGTGAGGGCGTTTTTGCTTTTCTGTGGTGTTAGATATCACAAAAATTATGCTCAGACTTTTTTTTCCTAATCAGCTTCCATTAATGGTTGTGTGTTTAACGTGTGGTCTAAGATAACTCTTATTCTTCCAATGCAAGAAAAAAAATGTTAGACATCCCCACCAGACCTAAGCTTCGACGCTTCACCCTTCTCACCTATCTTCGCCTATCCGATCTGTTTTTACGGCTACTCAGGCAACTGGGCAAACATCACCCTTGATTCTAGAAAAACGGCTCTTAAAGACGCTTCAAGGGAGTGTCTTAAGGAAAGGGTTAAAGGTTACATTCTGATATAATTTATTAGAGGAAATTCTACTTGTAAGTATTCATGACTGAAATATACAATCATAAGTAATGGTAATCTACAGAAAACAAAATATCCTACCATATATCTCAAAACCTTCAAAGTTTAAAAAAAAAAAATCTGGCTGGGCAAGGTGGCTCACACCTATAATCCTACCTAGCACTTTGGGAATCTGAAGCAGGAGAATTACTTTGGCCCAGGTGATGAAGACCCGCCTGGGCAACATAGTGAGACACCATCTCTAGAAAAAATCAGCCAGGCATGGTGGTGCACACCTGTAGTCCCTCAGGAAGCTGAGGCAGGAGGCTTGCTTGAGCCTAGGAGTTTGAGGCTGCAGTGAGCTATGACTGGGCCTCTGCACTCGACCTTGGCCAATAGAGTGAGACCTTGTTGTTACTAAAAATCAGTACCTTAGGAGTCCACTGTTACCAAAACAGGGCCATGATCTATGTTTGTGAAGGCCCTAGTCTGGAAAGAATATTATTTAAGTGCTTCATAGCCGGGCATTGTGGCAGGTCCCTGTAGTCCCAGTTACTTGGGAGGCTGAGGCAAGAGAATCGCTTAAGCCCAAGAGTTTGACGTTGCTGTGAGCACTCTACTGAGGGTGACATAGTGACACTCTGTCTCAAAAACAAACAAACAAAAAAAAAACTGCTTCACTTATGAGATGTCCTTAAAAATTCAGTTAGAAATTTGGGAGAAACTTCCATTACTTCCAAACTTCCAGGGGACATATTTTTATTACCCTCAGAATAAACCCTACTTCAACATATCAAGCTTCCAAAGTAAATGCTGATGACTTCATCAACCTTAATGTGTGCTTGCACACGTATTTGAGCGCCTGTATTTTCACACAGTATTGTGGAGACTTTTTTTTTTTTTTTTTTTTTGAGACAGAGCCTCAAGCTGTCACCTTGGATAGAGTGCTGTGGCATCACAGCTCACAGCAACCTCCAATTCCTGGGCTCAAGTGAGTCTCCTGCCTCCGCCTCCCAAGTAGCTGGGAC